>CM034236.1:27314370-27523475 GCA_019916065.1 Vitellaria paradoxa
AAATTAATAATGGCCAAAACTTGGCGCTCTGGTGTCCGATTACAATGATATTTGTCTTTATTTTTTGTATTTTACGCTCGGGCGTCTGGTTAGTGTAATATTTTCGTTCATTTTTTGTGTTTTTTACGTCAACTGCGCAGTTAAATTTAAAACAGCCAAAACCTGGTGCTCGGGTGTTCGATTACAATGATATTTGTATTCATTTTTTTTTATTTTTTGCGATCAACGAATCTAAATTGAAAACGGCTATAACTTGGCGCTCAGGTGTCTGGTTAAAGTAATATTTTTGTTCATTTTCTATATTTTCTGTGATCTGGGCATTTAAGTTAAAAACGGACAAAATTTGGTGCTCGGGTGACCGATTTCAATGACATTTGTGCTCATTTTTTGTATTTTACGCGATCTACGAATCCAAATTAAAAATGGCTATAAGTTGGCGCTCGAGTGTCTGGTTAAAGTAATATTTTTGTTCATTTTCTGTATTTTTCTGTGATCTATGCATGTAAATTAATAATGGCCAAAACTTGGCGCTCTGGTGTCCGATTACAATGATATTTGTCTTTATTTTTTGTATTTTTACGCTCGGGCGTCTGGTTAGTGTAATATTTTCGTTCATTTTTTGTGTTTTTACGTCAACTGCGCAGTTAAATTTAAAACAGCCAAAACTTGGTGCTCGAGTGTCCGATTACAATGATATTTGTCTTCATTTTGTTTATTTTTACACGATCAACGAGTCCAAATTAAAAACGGGTATAACTTGGCACAAAAGTGTCTGGTTAAAGTAATAATTTTGTTCATTTTTATATTTTTCCGTGATCTGAGCATTTAAATTAAAAATGGCCAAAATTTGGTGCTCGGGCGTCTGATTACAATGATATTTATCTTAAATTTTTTTATTTTTACTCGATCTACAAATCAAAATTAAAAATGGCTATAACTTGGCGTTCGGGTGTTTGGTTAGAGAAATATTTTTGTTTATTGTTTGTACTGTAACGTGATCCGTGCATTTAATTAAAAACGGCCTAAACTTGGTGCCCGGTGTCCGATTACAGTGATATTTGTCTTCTTTTTCTGTATTTTTATGCGATCTACGAATCCACACTAAAAACGGCAATAACTTGGCGCTCCTGTGTCTAGTTAGAGTAATATTTTATTCATTTTTTGCATTTTTACGTGATCTGCGCATTTAAATTAAAAAGGACCAAAACTTGGCGCTCTGGTGTTTGATTACAATGATAGTTACCTTCATTTTTTGTATTTTTACGCGATCTACAAATCAAAATTAAAAATGGCTATAAGTTGGCGCTCGGGTGTCTAGTTAGAGTAATATTTTTGTATTTTTACGAGATCCGTGCATGTAAATTAAAAACAGCCAAAACTTGGCGCCCGTGTATCCGGTTAGAGCAATATTTTTGTTTATTTTTTGTATTTCTATGTGATCTATGGATCGAAATTAAAAACAACTAAAACCTGGTGCTCGGGTATCCGATTACAATGATATTTATCTTTATTTTTTTGTATTTTTACGTGATTTACGAATCTAAATTATGAACAGCTATAACTTGGCGCTCGGGTATCTGGTTAGAGTAATATTTTAGTTCTTTTTTTGTATTTTTACATGATCCGCACATCTAAATTAAAAACGACCAAAACTTGGTGGCCGGGTGTTTGATTACAAGGATATTTTTTGTCATTTATTGTATTTTCACGGGATCAATGAATCCTAATTAAAAACGGCTATAAGTTGGCGCTCAAGTGACTGGTTAGAGCAATATTTTTGTTCATTTTTTGTATTTTAACGTGATCTACACATTTAAATTAAAAACGGGCAAAACTTGGCACTCGAGTGTCCGATTACAATGATATTTGTCTTCATTTTTTGTATTTTCACGCGATCTACGAATCCAAATTAAAAGCAGCTATAACTTGGCGCTCGGGTGTCTAGTTAGAATAATATATTTATTCATTTTTTGTATTTTTACGTGATCTGCGTATTTAAATTAAAAACAGCTAAAACTTGGTGCTCGGGTATCCGATTACAATGATATTTGTCTTCAATTTTTGTATTTTTACTTGATCTACGAATCAAAATTAAAAACGGCTATAACTTGGCGTTCGGGCATTTGGTTAGAGTAATATTTTTGTTCATTGTTTATATTCTAACGTGATCTGCGCATTTAAATTAAAAATGGCCCAAACTTGGTGCTTGGGTGTCCGATTACAATGATATTTTTATTTATTTTTTTATTTTTACACGATCAACGAATCTAAATTAAAAACTGCTATAACTTGGCACTTGGGTGTCTGGTTAAAGTAATATTTTTGTTCATTTTCTATATTTTTCTGTGATCTGCGCTTTTAAATTAAAAACAGACAAATTTTGGTACTCTAGTGTCCGATTTCAATGACATTTGTCCTCTTTTTTGTATTTTTACGTGATCTACGAATCCAAATTAAAAATGGTAATAACTTGGCACGGGTGTCTGGTTAGAGTAATGTTTTTTTTTATTTTTTTTACATGATCTGCGCATTTAAATTAAAAAGGAACAAAACTTGGCGCTCCGGTGTCCGATTACAATGATATTTGTCTTCATTTTTTGTATTTTTACGTGATCTACGAATAAAAATTAAAAACAGTTATAACTTGGCGCTCGGGTGTCTACTTAGAGTAATATTTTTGTTCATTTTTTGCATTTTTAAGTGATCCGTGCATGTAAATTAAAAACGGCCAAAACTTGGTGCTCCGGTATCCGATTACAATAATATTTGTCTTTATTTTTTGAATTTTTACGCGATCTACGAATCTAAATTACAAATAGCTATAACTTGGCGCTCGGGTGTCTGGTTAGAGTAATTTTTTTTTCATTTTTTGTTTTTCTACATGATCTGCGCATTGAAATTAAAAAGGACCAAAACTTGGCGCTCCGGTGTTCGATTACAATGATATTTGTCTGCATTTTTGTATTTTTATGCGATTTACGAATCGAAATTAAAAACGGCTATAACTTGGCGCTCGGGTGTCTCGCTAGAGTAATATTTTTGTTCATTTTTTGTATTCTTAAGTGATCCGTGCATGTAAATTAAAAACGGCCAAAACTTGGCACTCTGGTGTCCGATTACAATGATATTTGTCTTCATTCTTTGTTTTTTTACGCGATCTATGAATTGAATTTAGAAACGGCTATATCTTGGCGCTCAAGCGTCTGGTTAGTGTAATATTTTCCTTCATTTTTTGTGTTTTTACGTGATCTACGCAGTTAAATTTAAAACAGCCAAAACTTGGTGTTCGAGTGTCCGATTACAATGATACTTGTCTTCATTTTTTTTATTTTTACGTGATCAACGAATCCAAATTAAAAACGGCTATAACTTGGCGCTCGAGTGTTTGGTTAAAGTAATATTTTTGTGCATTTTTTGTATTTTTCCGTGATCTGCGCATTTAAATTAAAAAGGGCCAAAATCTGGTGCTTGAGCGTCCGATTACAATGATATTTTTCTTCAATTTTTGTATTTTTACTCGATCTACGAAGTAAAATTAAAAACGGTTATAACTTGGTGCTTAGGCGTTTGGTTAGAGTAATATTTTTGTTCATTGTTTGTACTGTAACATGATTTGTGCATTTAAATTAAAAACGGCCTAAACTTGGTGCCCGGTGTCCGATTACAATGATATTTGTCTTTTTTTCTGTATTTTTATGCGATCTACGAATCCACCTTAAAAAGGGTAATAACTTGGCGCTCATGTGTCTAGTTAGAGTAATATTTTTCTTTATTGTTTGTATTTTTACGTGATCTGCGCATTTAAATTAAAAAGGACCAAAACTTGGCGCTCCGGTGTCCGATTACAATGATATTTGTCTTCATTTTTTATATTTTTACGCGATCCACAAATCAAAATTAAAAACGGCTATAACTTGGCGCTCGGGTGTCTAGTTAGAGTAATATTTTTGTTCATTTTTTACGTTTTTACGAGATCCGTGCATGTAAATTAAAAACGGCCAAAACTTGGCGCCCGTGTGTCCGGTTGGAGCAATATTTTTGTTTATTTTTTGTATTTCTACTTGATCTGTGGATCGAAATTAAAAATAGCCAAAACTTGACGCTCGTGTGTCCGATTACAATGATATTTGTCTTTATTTATTTGTATTTTTATGTGATCTACGATTCTAAATTACAAACAGCTATAACTTGGCCCTCGGGTGTTTGGTTAGAGTAATATTTTTGTTCTTTTTTTTGTATTTTTATGTGATCTATGCATCTAAATTAAAAATGGCCAAAACTTGGTGGCCGGGTGTCCGATTACAATGATATTTGTCGTCATTTATTGTATTTTTATGCGATCTACGAATCCTAATTAAAAACGGCTATAAGTTGGCACTCGAGTGACTGGTTAGAGCAATATTTTTGTTCATTTTTTGTATTCTAATGTGATCTGCTCATTTAAATTAAAAACGGCCAAAACTTGGCGCTCAGGTGTCCGATTACAATGATATTTGCCTTCATTTTTTGTATTTTCATGCGATCTACAAATCCAAATTAAAAGTGGCTATAACTTGGCGCTCGGGTGTTTGGTTAGAATAATGTATTTATTCATTTTTTGTATTTTTACGGGATCTACGTATTTAAATTAAAAACGGTCAAAATTTGGTGCTCGGGCATCCGATTACAATGATATTTGTCTTCAATTTTTGTGTTTTTACTCGATGTACGAATCAAAATTAAAAACGGCTATAACTTGGCGTTCGGCCATTTGGTTAGAGTAATATTTTTGTTCATTGTTTGTATTCTAATGTGATCTGCGCATTTAAATTAAAAACGACCCAAACTTGGTGGTCGGGTGTCTGATTACAATGATATTATAACACCCCAATTTTTCAAAACTCGGGGAGTGAGTGAAAGAGTTATACATAACATGTGCTAAAATATCCATTATCCTAATCAGGGTCACACCACTACCTTGGAGCAAACATCTATAATATGTAATAATAATTTTATGATTGCACTAAAAATAATTAATAACAACTGAACATCAGCGTAACCGGACAACAGTGCTCCAACTATAACTTTAAATATAATAGGGGTTTAGGCCTCAAAACCTTTTTCAATCATATCCGATAAGTCCCCCAAATTAATAATATTACAGTTCTGAGTAATGTCACAACAATGCAAAAGTAAATCCAATAATGGCCCACCTAAGTCTCTGGTTCATGATCTGCAAAAAAAATCTGTAGGGACGTGAGCACTAATCCACGTGTGCCCACGATGCATAATAAATAACATATATGATATGCACATAACAATCGGATTACCAATAATTTCATATCAATAACTCATAAACTCCAAGTCATTGCATATCTCAACATCAAAACATATATCAACATACATCTCAAAAATGATCCAATTATTATCTTTCATTTATCTCTTTTGCCATCACATCACAATCATCACAGTCATGGGGCAGATACTATACAATATCGTCGTTTACGGGTCCAGACCTGATGGCCACGAGTAGCCGAATAATTATCATCGTTGTAGGCTACTAACCTACTGGCATGAATACCAACCCCTGTGCAGGTTTAAGGTTTTTCAACCCAAGGGTAATCTCTATACCCTTCTTATTTTTTAGTATTTACAGCCCCGCAATCACAACATTGTTCACATTTCCTTTATCTCAATTATTATCATCTCAATAAAACAGCTCGTTACAATCAATTAACATATTCACGTCATCACTTTCATAATCATTCTTTGTTAATAAAATAAATCACTCAAACATTCAAAAATTGAGCATTCTCAATTACACATTTACCATGCATTTAACTATAAATATCAAACTGTAACTTCAAGGGCAAAATTGTAATTTTGCAAAACTTTAGGGGCAAAATCATAATTTCAAAAAAATCTTGGGGTCACTTCATATTTATTCAAAACTTTGGTGGTCACTATGTAATTACCCAAAACTTTGGGGTCAATTTGTAATTTTTCAATAAATTTGGGGTCAAACTAAAATTTTGTAAAACTTTTGGGGTCAAATCATGATTATATAAAACTTTGAGGCTAAAGGGAAATTTTGGGAACTTTTCATGGAATATGCCTTGGCATATTCTCTTCTATAATTCATTCAAATCCCAGGGAGCTTTCTTTTTGATCGTGATATTTTGGTGTTCTGATTTGGACAGAATTCACATTGTGTAGTCTAAATTTAATTACATTAATACAAAATAATCACACAAATTATCAAAATATTTTTACATCACATATATGTAAATATAATGCATTAAATCCCTATCTCGAATCCAAAGAAAAAGTGAAGAAACTCCAAAACTTTAAAACTTCGCTCCTTTGTATCTTCCATTTTAGGCCAAATTATTACGATCCGACATCGCCATGATGATCACAACGTCAAGAATACTAAAACCCTGTTATTCCTGAACTTAATTCCTCATTTTTTCTCTTCTCTTTCTCCCTCCTCTTTATTTCTCCTTCTTGGTTTTCTTCTCCTAGCCAACTAGTTATATAGCATGTATATATATATATATGTGCAATCTTGGTGGCCAAGTCAAAGACTCTCACGTGAGTCAATCAATTCTTTTTTTTTTTTTCTAAACTTGGTGCCTAAGTTTCTCTTTAATATATATGTATATATATGCAAAGTAATTATATATGTATATATACAAAGTAATTATTTTCAATTTTAAATCTTAACTTATTTTTTTGCTAAAATGCCATACATTAAAATTTTAAATTTTAGGGTTATTACATTTTCCCCTCCTTATAAAATTTCATCCCTGAAATTTGAGACAATAGTTCAAACTTAACTCTAGGAAAACAATTGTAGACCTATTTCCCGAATCTTAAACTAATACTCCAAAATAAACTCTTTAATATCGTGATGATTCTAACGTGAACATGATTATTTAAAATCAATATTACTCGGATCATTTCGCATTTTAACAAATCATAGCAATTTCAAAATATAAATATCTACGCTTCTGCTATACTCCTCTGATTTCGATAGCTAATCCAGTAGTTTCTTAATAGTTGTAAACAATTCACTATCAAAGCCCTATCTTAGTAACACCGAATCTTAATCTCCATCTTATATCGCACTATCATGATATACCTATTCGAATTTTCCCAATGTTACACTTAGTCCTCCGATTTATATCCACACTTCTTCTTTAATAATAGTACTTTTCACACCCTCATTTTAACATACCAATGTATCAACACACCACACATACGACATTGTCCCTTGATTATAAGGCCAAGATAACAAAAAGTTAACACGTCCGCTATTACACATTCATAACACAGCACCCCCCCATTTTCAGGGTTTTCTTCCACTTTATCACATTATTTAATATCCTTTTCTTTCATCAGAAATTCTTATTTAATTCATCATCTACCATTACCGATCACTTTGTCAATATTTCCAATTAATCACGAATGATGATCTTGAAGTACTTTATTTTTCAAATCCTCTTTGCATAACACACTTGTACCGAATTTATTATTACCCTAAAATGTTACTTCTCTATTTTATTTCTAATTTCTTCCATGGATCTAAACTTTGAAATACGACCTTAGCATTTAGTCTTTCCAACTGAAACCCCAAGTCCCTTCGATCAAAGTATACTATAAACCAAATAAGTAACATACCAAATACGTAGTTAATACCAAACATCACAGGTCACCACAGAATCATAAAGACATCACCAAGTATATCATATTTAAGTATAATAAGTATCCAATCAGGCATAGCTGCTAACCAAGTTAATTCACAAATCTTTTATCAATTCTAACTTTGTAACTTTCATTTTTATTCCTAACCCTCTGATTCTCAAGTACTGTTTCACATTCAGTTTTTCTTGATCACATATTTGCATACTCACATTAAACTCAATTAATTTATCGACCTTCCAATCCAACCCAACTCATTAAATACTGATTAAAATTCACAAATTATAACCACAATTTCTCATGTTATTTACAACATAATTAATGACTTGAAAATAGGAATACTAACAAATAAACATAGTAGGCTATTTATTTCATTTCAAAACCCTTCTTCTTTTTCATATTTATTCTATTCCCTGCTCATAACTGCAACTGAACTCCCTTATTAGCTTTTGACCTCAAACCCAAGTAATTCTTTCAACCAGAATTCATCTTCTTCACCTAGCTTGATATTCTCATACATACCCTTATGCACCATAAACTAGTTGGTAAATTAATATTTCTCTTACAAATATGCACCACTATCAATTTAAGTTTCAACATAATCTATTATCCAACACATGGAACCCATCGATCAACTATTCAATACCATCTTTCTTATTTCCACTCTTACACACATATATATCTACATATCACAATAACTTCATCCCAAACTTCCACCAATAATCCTTACTTAATCAAAATTTAGCATACAAGTAACTTAAGAACATACACAATTCTACAACTTGTGTAGATAATCATTAAATACCCTGTTCATTTTCATTCCTATATTCAAGGTCAAACACCTTTAATTTTTCCATCATCTCCCATTCTCTAGCAACAACACAAGCAAAATCTGCAACAAAATTTTCTACTAAGATCGTCAGTAGCTACGTTAGCGTTACCTGGGTGATACTGTAATTCCAAATTATAATCTTCTACGTATTTTATCCACCTTCAAAACTTTTTGTGTAAAGATGTACTTCAAACTTTTATGACCTAAAAATACTTCAAAATTTTCACCGTATAAATAATGCTTTCAAGATTTTAGTGCAAAAATTACTGCTGTCAACTCCAAATCATAAACTGGGTAATTCTGCTCATGAGTCTTCAACTACCTAGAGCTATAAGTCACTACCCTTCCTTTTTTTTTTTTTTGCATCAGTAAACATCCTAATCCTTTCCTTGAGGCATCATAGTATATTAAATAGCCTTCACCCTTTTCTGAAATTATCAAACTGATACAATAGTCAATCTCCTATTGAGTTCTTGAAATGGTTTCTTACAGGCATTACTCCAATCAAATTTAATTCACTTTTGGGTGAATTTGGTCAAAGGAGTGGCTAACCTAGAAATATCAAGTATGAATCTTCAATAATAATTTGCCGAACTCAGAAAACTACGAATTTTGAATATAGTTTTTTTTTTTTTTTTTACCATTCTAAAGTAGCCTCAACCTTAAACGGATCCATGGCCACTCCTTCCTCCGTAATCACAAGTCCAAGAAATTTTACCTCTTTAAACCAGAATTCACACTTACTTAAATTAGCATACAATTGATAATCCTTTAAGGGTTGCAATACTATTCTCAAATGCATTTAATGTTTCTTATCTCATTTAGAATACACTAGCGTATCGTCAACAACTACAAACTTTTCCAGGTAATCTTAAAACACCCTATTCATTAAATCTATAAATACGGCTAGAACATTAGTCAATCCAAATAGCATTACCAAAACTTGTAATGACTATACCGAGTCCTAAATGTCGTTTTAGGAATGTCCTCTTGCCTCATTCTCAATTGGTGATATTCAGGCATTAAATCACTTTTTGAAAATGCCAATGATCATTTCAATTAAAATAGATATCTCAATCAAATAATAAAAATCAATCTTTACAATATCTCATATAGAACCACAATCCCTATGACATTATATAATAAACTTTTGGACTAAATTAAATCACAAACCCCTCATCTATCAATTTTAATTTCTTCCCCATTACCACAACCATCTACTTGTCTGTATGTTCGGCATATAATTCTTAATTCTAATTATACTCAAGTTAAATCAAAGCATCATCACACTTAAATTGATCATATCAGAACATCTAATCAATTAATGGTATAATTCCAAATTAATCATCTCAAAGCCCAATAAGTATGATATGTCTGGTATACCTTTAAATAATCCCCAAATTCTTTTTTTTTTTTTTTGGTAAGTAATCCCCAAATTCTTAGTTTGGACTTTCAAATATTCTTTAAAATTTTTCATTTCCAATTTTCTCTACTATTCTCTATCTCACAACTAAAATTTCATAAAATTTCTATCAACCATATGAAGCCTCAATATCCACTGTATAACAAATAATCTGACCAAGTATAACTGAATTGATCAACACTTTGAGTTTCACAATTTATCACTTATATAAATTTTAGCTCCCACTCATCATATCAATTATCAATCACTTGCCGCTATTACGAGTACACAAATCAATCTCCAGTATTCATTATTATTTCCCTTAATAATCTCCTTAACTTGCTACTCCCTCTTAGGTGGTAAGCGAGAAATTTTTTTTCTGAAAGTGCCTCCAAAAATCCACAAACATCACTTTGCATTTCCTTTCATTCCATCATTATTGAAGATGTATCGAAACCTCGAATGATAAAACTCCCAAACCTCTACTTCTCGAAGTCCATACTCATCAAGTACAATCACTTTGTTCTTGAATCTTAATTATCCATTTATGACTACACTTTTGTACTCAAAACTTTAGCTAGAAAATTGGCAATAGTACATTTTCTGATAAAACTAGTTCCACACCTGGAATCTAATAACTTCTAGTCCATATGATCAATACCATTCTTGAATAACTTCATCTCTAAAAATTTATTATTCTATTATTATAATTCTCGTCCCAAATAACCTCAAAATCACAACATTCTCTTAAAAACTTTATTGAAAACAACTCTAGTACAACCAAACTTCTTGTCCTCTTACTGAAAGTATCAGCCATTATATTTGCCTCACCCGAGTAACATTGAAGAATTTAAGATCATAACATTTCTAGTACTCCATTCAACTACATTTCCTCAGAGTCAAATCACATTGTATATACCAACAACTTTGGAATTCTTGTAATTTAAATACACTCTAAACTTTTATATGATTTCATTAACACCCTTAAGGCTTCAATGCAACATTATTGCAGTCAATTTTAAATCAAGTATAGGTTATACTTCTCATGCGATTTCAACTATCTCGATTTACATCGTCATTTGACCATTATGCATTAGCACACAACCTAAATTTGTAACCCATCACAATATCCAGAGTAATCCTTCCACGGGTAAGAATAACCAACATAGAGCTTTAGTCAACCTATATCTCGGCTTATAAAATGTTTTTAATAATTTTACCTTACCAAATTTCTAACTTTTTCCTAAATCAGTCAAATTAATAATTCTATCAATTGAGGGGCATCTTAAATATAGCAGTAGTAGTCACCCACCAAATTCACAAAGCTTGGATATCAAATACAATCTCAGCCGTACTCAACTAATACAACTAAAACCTTTGGAGGATCCATCATAATTACTCGACCAAATATCACCTGACCCCAAACTTTATCTCAAATAAACAAAACCTATACTTGCTATTCTCAACACGTAACCATTAAGGCGATTTGCCAAAATTCAATAACAAATGCAAAGCCTTAATCACCACTTAATTTGACAACTTCAAATTTACTCAAAACCTTAAACCTTTTACCATTCATCTTAACAAGAATAATCAATATCTCGACGCCAAATATTAGATGAAACCATAGGCCCATAAATCACTTGATTAAATTCTAAACTTCTAAAACTTAAACAGTACCGTAGAATGTGGCACAATTGAAACGAGAGAGGTATCTGACATAAAATTTAAGAAAAGTGAATCTACTTTGAAGGAAATTAACCCCACTCTTTCCCAAGAAACACCTCCATAATCTACATATTATTCATGAAAACAAAACTACGATTCCTTCTCGTTCAAATGAAGACAAATATCATTGTAATCAGACACCCGAGCGCCAATTTTTGGCCCTTTTTAATTTTGATACATAGATCACGTAAAAATATAAAAAATAAACAAAACAATTGTCCTAACCTGACACCCGAGTGCCAAGTTATAGTTATTTTTTATTTAGATTCATTGATCGCATAAAATACAAAAAATGAAGGCAAATATCATTGTAATCAGACACACGTACACTATGTTTTGGCTATTTTAAATTAAAATGCGCTGATCATGTAAGAATACAAAAAATGAACAAAAATATTACTCTAACCAGACGCCCGAGCGCCAAGTTATAGCCATTTTTAATTTGGATTCGTAGATCGCGTAAAAATACAAAAATTAAAGACAAATATCATTGTAATCGGACACTCGAGTGCCAAGTTTTGGCCGTTTTTATTTTGAATGCATAGATCACATAAAAATACAAAACATGAACAAAAACATTACTCTAATCGGACAACCGAGTGCCAAGTTATTGCTGTTTCTAATTTGGACTCGTAGATCACATAAATATATGGAAAATAAAAACAAATATCATTGTAATCGGTCATTCGAGCGCCAAATTTTGGCCATTCTTAATATTAATGTGTAGCACACAAAAAAATACAAAAAATAAACAAAAATATTGCTCTAATTGGACACCCGAGTGCCAAGTTATAGCCGTTTGTAATTTGGACTCGTAGATTGCATAAAAATATAGTAAATGAAAACAAATATCATTGTAATCGGACACCCGAGCGCCAAGTTTTGGCTGTTTTTAACTTCGATACACAGATCACGTAGAAATACAAAAAATAAACAAAAATATTGCTCCAACTAGACACCCGTGCGCTAAGTGATAGCCGTTTTTAATTTGGATTCGTAGATTGCGTAAAAATACAAAAAATAGAGACAAATATCATTGTAAGCAGACACCCAAGTGCCAAGTTTTTGTCGTTCTTAATTTAAATGTGCAGATCACGGAAAAATACAAAAAATGAAAACAGAATATTACTGTAACTAGACACCTTAGCGCCAAGTTATAGCCGTTTTTAATTTGGATTCGTAAATCACGTAAAAATGTAAAGAATGAAGACAAATATCATTGTAATCGAACACCCGACCGCCAAGTTTTGGTCGTTTTTAATTTAAATGCGTAGATCGTTTAGAAATACAAAAAATGAACAAAAATATTTCTCTAACCAGACACCCGAGTGCCAAGTTATAGCCATTTTTAATTTGGATTCGCAGATCACATAAAAATACAAAAAATGAACAAAAATATTACTCTAACCAGACACACGAGTACCAAGTTATAGCTGTTTTTAATTTACATTTGTAGATCGCGTAAAAATACCAAAAATGAAGACAAATATGATTGTAATTAGACACCCGAGCGCCAAGTTTTGGCCGTTTTTAATTTCGACACACAGATCACGTAAAAATACAAAAAAAAAATAAAAATATTGTCCTAACCTGACACTTGAGCGGCAAGTTATAGCTATTTTTTATTTGGATTCATAGATCGTGTGAAATTACAAAAAATGAAGGCAAATATCATTGTAATCAGACACACGTGAACCATGTTTTGGCTATTTTAAATTTAAATGCGCAGATCACGTAAAAATACAAAAAATGAACAAAAATATTATTCTAACTAGACGCCCGAGTGCCAAGTTATAGTCATTTTTAATTTGGATTCATTGATCACATTTTGGCCGTTTTTAATTTAAATGCACAGATCACGTAAAAATACAAAAAATGAACAAAAATATAACTCTACCAGACACCCGAGCGCCAAGTTGTAGCTGTTTATAATTTGGACTTGTAGATCGCGTAAAAATATAAAAAAAAATGAAGACAAATATCATTGTAATCGGACACCTGAGCGCCAAGTTTCGGTCGTTTTAAATTTAAATGCACAGATCACGAACAATACAAAAAATGAATAAAAATATTACTCTAACCAGACACCTGAGCACCAACTTATAGCATTTTTTATTTGGATTCGTAGATCGCGTAAAAATACAAAAAATAAAGACAAATATCATTGTAATCAGACCCCCGAGCACCAAGTTTTGGCTGTTTTAAATTTAAATGCGTACATCATGTAAAAATCCAAGAATTGAACATAAATTGTACTCTAACTAGACACCCGAGTGCTAAATTATTTCCTATTCCAATTTGTATTTTTAGATCGCATAAAAGTACAAAGAATGAAGACAAATATCATTGTATTCAGACACTTGAGCGCCAAGATTTGACAGTTTTTAATTTAAATGCGTAGTTCACATAAAAATACAAAAAATGAACAAAAATAATGCTCTAACCAGGCACTCGAGCACAAAGTTATAGCCGTTTTTAATTAGGATTCGTAGATTTGCGTAAAAATACAAAAAATGAAGACAAATATCATTGTAATCGGACACCCGACCACCAAATTTTGGCCGTTTTTAATTTAGATGCTCAGATCACGTAAAAATCCAAAAAATGAATAAAAATACTACTCTAACCAGACACACGAGCACCAAGTTATAGCCGTTTTTAATTTGGATTCCTAGATTGCGTAAAAATACAAGAAATGGAGACAAATATCATTGAAATTGGACAGTCGAGCGCCAGGTTTTGGCCGTCTTTAATTTACATGCGCGGATCATGTAAAAATACAAAATATGAACAAAAATATTACTCTAACCAGACACTCAAGCACCAAGTTATAGCCATTTTTAATTTGGATTCGTAGATCGCTTAAAAATACAAAAAATAAAGACAAATATCATTGTAATCGGACACCCGAGCGCTCAGTTTTTGGCCGTTTTTAATTTAAATGCATAGACCATGTAAAAATACAAAAAATGAACAAAAATTATACTTTAACCAGACACCCGAGTGCTATGTTATTTCCTATTTAAATTTGGATTTGTAGATCGTGTAAAAGTATAAACAATGAAAAAAAATATCATTGTAATCGGACACCCGACTGATTACACTTGACAAGTGTAATTACAAACTTCCTAACTCAACACTTATTCATGCATTAAAATAAATAAAGTTGAATTTTTAGTGTTATTGTGTTACTTATACTTTTATTATTTTATCTATAGGAAAAAGGGCAAGGATGTTGAAGTTTATAGCTATGGAGAGGGCCAAGAAGACAAAGAAAAAGTCATGGTTCGAACCTCATCTTCGATGGAAAAGACTAGCCCAAAGACCCAACCAAGAGAAGGAAAAGAAAGCGATGAAGGAGATACTAGACGGTCCCCACCGTCACCCAGACGGTCGGGACCACAGAAAGTACAAAAACTTCAGATGGTCCCGACCCCCTCTCCAGACAATCGGGACCACCCGTGATTTACAACAGTCGCGTGAAAGCTCCTCTTCTAGGGTTTTGTGGCATATTTTTAAAGACCCATGGGATGGCTATGAAAGGGACGCCTCCTTAGAAGTTTCTACCATTCCATTGAAGTTTAGATTAGTTTTTAGAGAGTTTTTGTTCTTGAAGACTATTCATGGATATTGTCGGCGTTTTATTATTCATCTTCGCATTCGTAGTTCATCTCTTCTTTTATGCACAAACCTTGTAAGTTATTTTCGTTTCATCCTTTAATACAATGTTTTGTTTATTTCAATTATTAAATAGCATGATTGAGTGTTATTTTGTTGCCTTTGTGATGTTTAAACTAGTTGTAGCGTAAAACCCTAGTTCTTGGTTCAACAAATCAAGAATGGGTAGTTCACGAAATACCTTGGGATGTTCGTAGACCCTTTGCATGGGTTGTGAGAGCTCATGCGTAAGAATCTACCATATTAAAATCTATTTTAACTTGTTTCGAAAACATTCGAAACCGAAAATCTTTAACCACACTCGTTTGAAATCACTGGTATGGGTTTTAGAATATAACCGTTCACATACTTTCGAATAAGGTTAAAGATAGGTTTCAAATTCATTTCTAGTTTCGTTTGTTTGAAAAACTTTCGGAAACAAAGGTCCTTAACCATATCCGCTTGAGATCACTGGTACTGACATTTGATTAAAATATTCTTAACACTTTTTGAATTAAACCCTAATCTAGATTTGAATAAAAACATCCCAAGGTAAAGTAGTGAACTACCCGGACTTGAAAGTTGGATCAAGAACCTTTTCAGTATTGTGCTTGTTATTTAATTTAATTTATGAGTTGATTTATTCACTTTAGAATTTAGAGTAAATGCTTTGTTGCACTTTAAAATTAAATGAATTTCTTTAATTAATTTAATTTAGTTAGAACCTAAAACAAAAGTTTGAGTTGTTGAAAAATTAGTTTAAATTAATTTAGGTTCACCTACTAACTAAGAGAACAAGTCTAGAGCTTTTAACAAAGCCCTCCTTGTGGATTCGACCTCGGACTCACTGAGTTTTAAAACTACGACTGCCCTCTTGCACTTGAGAGGTAGAACCCGAAATACTTTTTAGGGTCAGTCAAGTTTTTGGTGCTGTTGCCAGGGAGGGCAACTAAGCGCTAGACTTGGGAGTTAAAAGAGAGTTCACTTGAGAAATTGGGTGAATTTTTCTTTTCTCCATCTCTTTATTAGTAGTTTTCTTTCTTTTGCATAGCTATATATTCATTTGCATATCGTATAACCTAGTTTGCATGCTAGTTAACTTAGGTTGCATTTTAGTGTAGTTTTTCTCTTTCTCATTTTATTTTCATTTTTATTTTCTAATCTTAGACATGGAAGTTGGTGATCTTGTACATGGCCCTTTTGATACCCGAGAATACATAGAGTATCTAGGTGGCATGTTTGGATATGCTTTTACATTAGCCACCTATAGTATGCTTCCTCAATTCTTCGGGCATGAGGAGGAAGACCCATGTCTTCACCTTGATAGGTTTGAGGCAGTGTGTGGCTTATGTGATGATGTTATAATGAGTAAGAGACTTAGGCTCATATTTTTCCCTTTATCATTGCAAAGTGTGGCTGGTGACTGGTGTTGTGCCGTAAGTGAATGGGTCTATACTTGGAAGCAATTTTATCAAGCTTTTATTGACCATTTCCTCCCTATTCATCAAACCTTCACCCATGGCCTTCAAATAAAAAATTTTTATCGAAAAAAGGGTGAAGTATTTTATAAAAGTTGGGAGAGATTCAACAATCTTTTGGAAACATTCCCAAGTCATGAATTAGAGCTAGGGGACATTGTAGCCATATTATATAATGCTCTACCTAGTAGTTTACACCAGGCATTTGATAAAGTCTTAGATAGGGAATTTCTTAACCTTACCCTAGGTGAGGCATGGTCATTCCTCGAATTTTTCTATGAACACACTAGGCCACAGGGAAGACTTAAGCCTAGTTTTGAATCTCATGCACTTGAAAGCCACACCAAACTTTCCCCATATACTCTTACCTCACTTGATTTTCATGATCCATCCTTTAAAAGTAGCACATGCATGGAGACTGATTATCGTGCCTATCCCAACCTTGTTCCACTCATTGAGGGTCAGCATGAGGAACTTCAGGATTATTGGCCTTGTGAACCTAATGATGCCAAATTCGAGGATACTCTTCATCAATTTATGTAACATCAAATGATGATCAATGATAATTTGTCTAGGTCTTTCGATGATTTTAAAGGACAAGTGTCTAGGTCCTTTGATGAAGTTAGAGGGCAACTTTATAAGATAACACAAGCTATGAGCACCAATCTAAGTGGTAACATGACTGAGACGTCGACCTCAGACACTATTATAGGCACTAAGTGGGACAATTGCCCTAACTACATTGGGGATAACATTTGCAATGAGCATCTTTCTCAAAGTCCTCTAGACACTCTCATTCAGGATGTTCCTTTACCACCTATGGAAAGTCAGGGAGACATACAATTCTTTCCTACTACCGAGCTTGATGCTCAACCTACCCAGACCTTATTGAGAGTCCTTTGACTCCAACTGAGCATTTGAATGCCACATGGCCCGAGGAACATATCATTGAATCGGTTGACCCTAGTTCACTCCACTACATAATCGAGGTTGAGAGTGGTGCACACCTCTTATCTCCTGACTTAGTCCCATCCAAAAGTCTTACTATAGGAATTGTGAGTGACTACCATGAGATCGGCCATCATTAGGGAGAAGTAGTAGACACGGGGAAGGCTTACATTGACTTTTTGGGTGTTGAGAGATCATTCAAACCCACCATTCCCACACCCATAGATTTCTTGGGCATTGAAAGACTTATTGAACCCACCATTTCCACATCCATAGATTTCTTGGGTGTCAAGAGACTAATTGAGCCAACCATGTCCACACCTACACTTACACTTTGGCCATATCTGAGGTTTCAAGAACCTTACTTGGCTTTTCATTCCCCGGTGTGTTTTACACCTGGAAAGCATCCATATTCAGTGCTTTATGGGTATGGGCCCGCAGAGAACATTTTATTTCGTAAACCATTTGTGGATGCATGGGATAGAGAGGGTGTTGGATAACACTTTTGTTTTCATTTCATTTGTACATAGTAGATTAGCTTTTTCATTTTCTTATTTTCATAGTTCTTTTTTAATTTGATTCTCTTCCTTTATTTTCTTTTATTTTATTTTTATTTCTTCTTTTGTACTAACCTTTTTTCTTATCCTATTTTATGTCTAACCTTTTCTTTTGAATAGTTTCTTTTGTTTTTTTCAAATAAGGGAGCTCTTGAGGTAATACCCTTCCTCTCCTTTTATTTAGTCTTGCACTTTCAATTTTGGTACTCCATTATATATAATTGCTGTTGTTGGGAGTGCTGTAGAATCTAGGTTGGGGGGTGTTTTGGGTGATGCCTTAAGGGGCTTGAATAATGGGTGTATGCTTGGTTTAATTTGTGCTATGTTCTTATTTGTGCTTTTTGTGGTTATTATTTCATGCTCATAATCATGCTCACTTTGCACACTACAGACCCACTTATGCATCATAGTTCTCACATTGAGGACAGTGTTTAGTTTAGGTTGGGGGGTAGAGTTCGCATGATGACACTTTGTGCTAAAATTGTCAAAATTTTCAAATTTTGAGCATTTTTTAGCTTAAATACATGAGTTAGCACATTTATACCTATATGTTACCCCTTTTATGGTTTGGTTTATTGTGGAGTTGAGTGAGAAAGTGATAAGTGAATCTTGTTCAAGCATTAATAGGAAACTTAATTCAAGTTGAGTGTGTTATGACCTTTTGCAAATTTTTGACTATCATAGAAAAAAATTATGTGCTTAGGAGTAGATTTTGTTTAATATTGGTTAATTGAGCATTCTTGGACTAGGTGGAGATTTACACCCCTATGGTGAGCTTTTGAGCCTTTTATTCTTCTCTTAAGGGGTTGCACATGATCACAGCTCTGTTACTCTTCACTATGAATTTCCATGCACCAATTACATTACACACACTTGCATGAGTATCTCTTGGTACATTATGAGTTTTTTTTTTTTTTTGGCAAGTAAGTGTATATTTGGATTAATGGGAAAGTTTATGTATAATATCAAGGAGGCATACCCCCGAATCAAAACATACAAACTAAGCTACATGTGGATTCCCCAACTATGCATTAAACTAACATTTACATTAGCCATGTTTAGTGATTGACTTGAGAATTTGGCTCTAACTACTTGCTCTATTTTCTTCACAATAGTAGTAACCGTGGATGCCTTGATCTTGAAGATTCTTGCATTTCTTTCACCCCATAAGTGATAGATCATACCAGCCCATACGGTTTTGCATAGTGTATTGCTTGGTTGCTTCCCACTAAACTTCCCCAAGGCCCATTGAACTTCGGCTTCCCATGTTTGGTTGACTTTTGAAACAAAGCATCTTCCCATTACATGGTTCTCAATTCAGCTACATATGGACATTGGAAGAAGAGATGATCCAATGTTTCAAGCCCATTACCACATAAGACACATGAAGGATCGATATTCAATCCCCACCCAAGCATACGGTCTTTAGTGTTAAGCCTACCTTTGATTGCAAGCCAAAGGATGAAGCTAAATCTAGGAATATGGTTTGTATACCAAACTAGCCGACTCCAATTTACTCTGCTCCTTCTTGCTCGGATGGCTCTCCAAGTAGAAGCTGCCATGTATTCCCCTTTTCGAGAAGCAATCCAAATGTATTTGTCATCCAAGTTGATGCTAGGGAAGTAGTCAAGCGGATGTTCAAGAATGATCTCCCTTAGCTCCCATGCACATGGGTAAGGCCACTTCCATTTGCCATTCTTCACTATTCTTGAAACTTTGGCATTTTTTGGTAGTCCGGCGTCATACGCGATCCTTGGGCCATATTTAGGGATGAGTGGGCCAAGAGGGTGCCAATTTGCATACCACAATGATAAAGAGTCTCATTTGCCAATTTTGTACTTTAAGATCCTTTGAGCTATTTCCCTTAGTTGTAACAACTTCCTCTATATCCATGAACAATCCATTGGCGGCTTGGCTTGCCAAAAACATTTCCCTTTGAGTAGGTAAGAGTAGCACCATTCCACCCAAAGAGAATTCTTCTTAGTGCACAAGGCCCATATATGCCTCATCATAGAAGCTTTGTTCCATTCTTGAAGTCTTCTTATTCCAAGGCCCCCTTCCTCTTTTGGCTTGCAAACTTCTTCCCATGCAGCTTTGCTTCCCCTTTGCTTTAGTTCCACACCGGACCACAAGAATCTCCATAGAACTTGCTCAATGGCCGAGCATACACTCTTTGGAAAAACAAAGTGCATACTCCAGTAGACTTGTATACTAAACAGGATGGCTTTGATGAGTACTACTCTACCCTCATAGGATAGGTGCTTAGCAGTCTAACTTTTAACTCTTTTTGTAACCTTATCAATCAATTCCTTACAATCTTCATGCTTGAGCTTGGTTGAGACCAAAGGCACACCCAAGTATTTGGCTGGGAGATCTCCAAGTTGGAATCCGAGGATGGAGCATAAGTTGTGCTTTTCATTGTCATTGACACCAGAAATGTAAGCTTTGCTTTTGGAGCCATTGGGTTGCAAACCCGAATATTTGTGGAACTCCTTGAGTGCATCATAGACTATTTGAAAAGAGGAGACATTAGAAGTACATAGAATGAACAAATCATCTGCAAAGCAAATATGGTTAATGAGAGGATTTAAACACTTAGGGTGATAAGTGAAATTACTCCCCTTCACCATCTTGTTGAGAAGCCTTGAGAAAAATTCCATAATAATAATACATAGATACAAGGATAGCGGATCTCCTTGCCTTAGACCTCTAGCACCATGGAAATAGCCTTCTAGAGTCCCATTCATTGAGATTGAGAATTGAGGAGAGGTGATACAAGCTTTGATCCAATTGATAATCCTACCCGGCAATTTGAGTGCTTGCAAAGAGTCCAGGATGAGGTCCCATGAGACTGAGTCAAAAGCTTTCATCAAATCTATCTTCAAAGCACTCCTAGGAGACATGTTCTTTCTGTGATAATTCCCCACTAGCTCATGCATAAGTAAAATCTGATCTACCTTTAACAAATGCTGCTTGAGAAGGGCTAATAATAAGAGGCATCAACACCTTGAGCCTATTAGCAATTATTTTTGAGAAGCATTTGTAAATTGTAGTACAGCATGAGATAAGACAATAGTCTGACACCTTGCTTGGGTTAGGAGCCTTTGGAACAAGGGCAATAACAGTGGAATTTACCTCCTTTAGCAGCTTTCCAGACCTGAAGAAGGATCTTACAGCATCAAGGACATCATTCCCAACAATATTCCAAGCTTTTTTAAAGAAGTGTGGAGTGAACCCGTCTGGGCCAGGGGCTTTGTAGCTTGGCAAAGAAAATAGGGTGTTCTTTATTTCTTCATCCGTGACCATGCTATCAAGGGATGTCATAACATCCGGAGGCAAGTTAGTTTACATGATGTTTTCCACATAACCTTTTGTATCTTGCGGGTATTGGAAAGGAGTACCCAAAAGTCGCTTGTAGAACTTAATGAAGATAGATTTGACCACCTCATAATCCTCATGTCTTTCACCTTGATCATCTTGAATTGAGAGAATTTTATTTCTAGAGCAATGGGCCTTAACTTTTTTATGGAAATAAGAGGTATTTTGATCCCCCAATTTAATGGAATTGTCTCTAGCTTTTTGCTTGAAGAAAGCTTCCTCGGCTAGAGCAAGGTGGAGATAATTGTCAAGAGCTTCACTTTCCTCTTCCAAGAGCTTTGAATTGGCATTCACTTGTAGCTTCTTTTGAATTGCTTCCAATTGAGACTTAGCTTCGGATACTTTTACAGAGATGCCACCATAGTGTTTGAGGTTGAAGGCCTTAAGTGACCCTTTAAGGAGCTTGAGCTTAGAAAAGAGCTTGAATATGGGGGTACCTTGCACTTGAACATTCCATGCCTCCTCAACTGCCTTAAGGAACTCCTTATTCATAGTCCAATAGTTGAAAAACTTGAAAGGCTTCCTGCCACTTTGATCCTTAGGCCGAATGTTGATCATGGTAGGACTATGATCTGATATGCCAGGGGTGGGAAAGAATGCCTCCGAATTCAGAAAGCTTGTTAGCCAATACTCATTAACCAATGCTCTATCAAGCTTGCTGAAAATTGTATTGCCTTCACCTTGCTTGTTGCACCAAGTATACAAGCAACCGGAGTATCTAAGGTCAAACACTTCAATTGCCTCAAGGCATTCATTAAATTCTTCTACCGAAGCCTTGTCCACTCTTTTCCCTCATCTTTTCTCTAATTCTTCTTTAACAACATTGAAGTCACCTATAATTATCCAAGGAGAAGTAGTTCCAGCTATAGCATAGTTGGCTTGGAGTTCTTTCCATAAATCCACACGGCTTGTTCTATCATTAGAGGCATATACATAAATGGCAAAAAATTTCACAGAAGTAGAAAGATAACTGACATGGCAAAAAATTGATTGGTTAGTGCAAGATATAACTTGAATCTTGATTGCTAGAGGATTCCACAATATAAGTATTCTAGCTGTCAAGCTATCCGAATGATTCCCAAAGTATTCAAAAGTGGGATTAATACACTTGCAAACCTTATCTACATTTGTACCTTGAATCTTGGTTTCCAAAAGACCAATCAGATTTAGGGAGGAGGACTTAATCAACTTTTTAACTTCATTCTGTTTTATGGGCCAATTTAGGCCTCCAATATTCCAAGCAACAAAATTCATTTAGAAGATGAGGAGGAGGGCTTATGCTTAGCTTGGGCAGCCTTGTTCCTTTGAATTGCATACTCCATTTTTGCTTTCTTCTTCTTTTGGCTTCGGGTTAGTTGGAATTCAAGATCTTCTTGCACCATTTCATAATTGAATTCATTGAGATCCTCTGCTTTGCTAGGAGAAACAGTGGGATCCAGCACAATGCTCATCTTACCATCATCATACTAAAAGTCATTTAAGCTTGATGCGGAATTATCCTCTTGGGAAGCATTTGGACATTGGATGGCCAAAGGAACAATGGTTAAAGGGTTTACCTCTTGCATCTCTAGCTTGTCATATTTCCATACCTCAACTTGAAGCTCAATGGGAGATTTTTTTACAATGCATTGAGGTGGTTTCCTCTCGGGTACATGATTAGCTTCCTTTAATTCAACTTCACTATCATCATATAACTCAGGTCTTGTAGAGCTCTCGGGTTGCTCCTCACATTGGTCTTCTTTTAGCTTTTCTTGCTTCTTATCTTTAGAGAGGGGTCTCCATTCTTTCTTCACTACTCTTGGGCATTTTTTTTTTTTTTTTTTGGTAAGTACTACTCTTGGGCATTGACTGGCTTTGTGACCAAACTGATTGCAAGCTTCACATTTTGTGGGAATCCATTCATACTCCACTACTTGTTGAAAGATCTTGCCATTGAAGTCCTTTATATCAATATGAGATGGGAGATTAGCATTTTTGTCCACTTCAATACATACCCGAGCATAAGCTAATCTCTGTCTTAGAGATGTCATTCTATCTGTAAACAAGGGCTTGCCTATTTGGCTAGCAATCTTGCCTAGGGACATGGCCGACCATAAATGGAGCTTCAAGTGTGGAAACCTAACCCAAATCGGAAGAACTTCAGGGCTCTCTCTATCATACACCTCATTGGGAGACCACGGCCTTAGAATTAGAGGTTTATCATAGTAGCTCCAAGGACTCATTTCTAGCACTTTAAGCTTGGAATCTTCATCTTGGAAGTTGAAAATAAAAAGACCAGATTTTAGTATGAAGATATCAATGGCACCAAAGGCTCTCCATCTCCTTTCAATAAACTGCTTCATGAGCTTGTATGGGGGTTTAGCTCCATTGATATAGCCTACTATGGCATTATCCCATCTATCCAATTCTACCGAGACTTCTTCAAAGGTTATGTCAACTGGTGGCTTGGTTTGGTCATTGGGAGGTTGGCTTGGAAAGTGCTCTAATTTTTTTTTTTTTTGGTAGTTAAGCGGGTATTTTATTACCAAAAAATATAGATTTACAACTAGCTCAATACAAACCCCAAAGGGTACACACCTCATATAGAGGATCCAAAATATGCTAAGAAACCAACTAACCTATCCTTTTAATAGATCCACTTACAACCCAAGTGGATAGGTTATCAAAATAAGACTCATTTCTTCCTAGTTTTGTTTGAGTTAGAGCTTGGCCCCTTGGTGAGTGTGATACTTGCTAGCGCTTGCTCCTTAGCAAAATTAAGCTTTTGAATACGGTCTAGGAGTAACTTTTTTTCCCGAGCTTGGGAGGAGGTTGGTGTTGTTTTTGCTTGCTTTGGCCCTTGCTTAGTTGATACCTCATCTTCCTTCGGCTCTTGCTTCAACTTTAGACTTTTGTCTTCCTCTTCACACTCATCCTCTTTGCATGATTGTAAGATCTCAAACATATTGGATGAAGCTTGTGGTGTGTCTTTGCTCATTTCTTTTGATGTTGGAATGCTTTTATCCTTGTTCTTTTTCACTTGTTGCCACTCTTCTTGCCATTCACCCTCATTTATAACCTTTTCTTCCTCCACATTTTGCACTTTAATTTTCCACTCTTGCTTGGTATGCTTAGCATCACTTTTTTGCTTCAAGGAACATGATGAAGTGGAGTGACCAAAGGTTTTGCATCCTTCACACCTTTTTGGTTTCCAAGGAACTTCCACCTTAATTTCGTATGGTGAACCATAACCCAAATTTAGTTTGAAAGTTTTAGGAATATCCTTGTCAACTTTTGCTTCAATACATATTCTGGCAAAAGTGAGCCGACTTCTTTTTTGTGTGAATTCATCAAGGAAAAGTGGCTTGCCAATTACACTAGCAATATAGCTTAATCCCTGGTCGGTCCAAAGCTCAAGTGGAATGTTGTAAAATTTCACCCATATTGGTAATGTTGAAAACTCCTCTTTATTTAATTGCATACCCGGGTGCCATCTTTTAATGAGGATAAGCCGATTGCCACAATAATAGGGGCCCCCATCTAATATTTTTCTTAGTGCCTCCTCATTCTTAATTTTAAATATATAAAAACCATTTTCAAGGGTGACTACCTCTTCTACCTCCTCAGCCCATTTTTGTCCAGCCCATGTCTTGACATAGTGGAAAGAGTTCTATTTGTTCAGAAAATATCCAACTAAAGCATGGTTCCAATGAGTGTGGCCTTGCTTTGAAATTTCAATTGGAATTTTAAGTTCATTGTCTTCTAAGTCAACATTAAAGAATTTGAGGCTTGTAGACTTAATTTTCTCTTTTGACCCGAATAGAGCAGACCAAGGGGACTTACTGGTTTCAAGTGTTTCTTTTTGCTTGGAGTTGTCACCTTTCTCTGTTGCACGTGGCTTGGGGGGCTTTAAATTGCTTGCAAGAGAGGGAAAATCTTCAGCTAATGTCCCACCCAAACCCTTGGCAGGTTCCAATTCAATTGTGGACCCATTCTTCTTTATAAAGTCCAAGCAAAGGCTTTGCCCGGCAGCATAGTTTGACTCCACGACTTTATCCCTTGGACCAAGACTTTTCTCCAGCTCTACTACACGTGAGTTTGCACGTGAGTTGGAAGTATTAATGGCCTCGGGTAGTGAGGTTTGACTTGGCTGTGGTATTGAGCTTTTAACCGCAAGGCAATAGTTTTGTACTCCATCACCTTGCACGGCTGCACTAGGACCAATAGTGGGGGACCCACCACCACCTTTTGGAGTGGGTTTTTCAGATGTAAGGACCACAGTGGGCTCACTTCTACATGAATTCTGATTTTTGCCTTCCTTATGGGCGGGAAAAATCCCACGTGATCCCATTTTGCCTCCTAACTCGAGCAGTTGGAGCCGGCTTCTTCCTTCAACTTCCATTGCCTCTATAACACACCCGCTTGGCCTGAATAAAGCATATGCTAGAGAGCTTGAAGTGAACGGCTCTTCTATTCCTTCTGCTTCTTTCTTGCAAGGATCTTCTTCTACCTTCGGTTGGGCTTGTAAGACTAGGGAGGAAGAACACTTGGCTTGCTCTTCTTCCTTAATGGCCGAATGGACTTGATACTCGGACTTTCCTTGCTGCTCCTTCTTCTTCCTCATCTCCGAAGCCATCCCCTTTGGAGTGGAGGCAGCTTTAAGTTTTCTTAGCCTTTCGGCTACTTTGGACATTATCTCCGGAGATTGATCCTTCCCTTGAACTTGGTTAACCGGGGAACTACAACAAAGGAAGTTATCATAATAATCATCTTCCACATACCTTTCATCCTCCACATCTGATAAATTTAATTGACCATGGGAACTTGATGATTGAACATTTGGACCACCACTTTTGACTAACACTTCTTTAACCAAACTTGCATGAAATTCCTTAAGGGAGAGCTTAGTTGCTGAATTCTTCTTCACACGAGCTGCCTTCCCCATGATTATGAGCTTGAAATGTAGAAATTTTAGAGAGAGAAATTTTTGTAGAGAGAGAAGCTCTCAACTTTCCATTATATTTGTTTTCATTTTGAAAGTGCTCTAATTTGGTGCCATTAGTTTTGATTCGGTTAGAATTAAAGAGTTAGGACCTGGTGGGCTTTTGGTTAGCTTGGTGGTTGAGGTTTTGTGGGTTAGGATTCTCCGGTTTGGTTGTTGTAAGTAGTGGAAAATTCTCATTCGGTTCCGTTGGAATTGGGGGGAAATGAGGTTTGGTAAACAGCTGGCTTTTGGATTTAAAATCCAGTTGTTTGGGCAGGCTAGCTGGGTGTGTACTGACTTTAGGAGGGATTTGCACAATGGATAAAGGGTAGGTGTGGAAAGGTTGACCGGTTGCAGGTATTAGTATATGTGTGGTTGACTTGGAAGGTTTTGCACATTGGTCAAAAGCTTGGACCAGTTTTGAAGGAGAGCACTCAGGTGGTTGTAGCTCTAATGAGCTACCATGCATCATCTTCAACATTTCTAAACTTTGAATCCTCGATTGCAAAGGTGTGCCATGTGTGAGAGAAGTTTTGGGAAGCTTACCTCTGTCCACTTCCAATGAGTTGGAATCATCAATGACATTACCAGCTTGGCTCATCATTTGCATTTGCATTTGCTCTATATCAGCTCTCAATTGATCAATGCTACGGGAACAAACTAGAGAAGGTGGAACTTTGCTTGCCTATTGGCCTCGTTCCTTTAGGGATATGGTTTGCCACCTGAGAGAAAGAATACAAGGAATAGAAGAGGATGAAACCTGCAAAGAAGAATCATCCAAGCCTATACCTTCATTCAAACTGGCTTCAATCGTGTAACTTCCTACTTCAATTTGGAGACCTTGGTTGTCATGCTTATCCGAAATGAGCTTGTTCCCATCTTCATTACTCGGATTCGCAAAGGAAGAAGAAGAAGAAACTAACGACAAGAGAGCTTTAGATGTAGGGGAGGTAGGAGGTGAAGGATCGGCCATGGAAGTTTAGAGAGAGAAGCTCCCCATTCGACTGTACATTATGAGTTGTTGCAAGTTTAAGACATGATGCTAGGCCTTCTTTGTTATTTTGAGCCTTTTACCTTTCTTGATATGAAATTGTCCTAGGAATCAACTTGAAGCCTCATGATAAAGTGTGTGGTAAATTTTTCTCTTCTTGCTTCACCTCTAACATGTCCCTTACACCCTATTTACACACTTTTAGCCTTACCCTCATATATCTTGGGTTAAGAAAGTGCCTCAAAGTGTAAGTTGGGAATGGGGGATTGGGAATGTAAGCTTTTGAGAAGTAAATGGAGGATGAATGTTGGGATGAGAAGGTATGTGAAGTTTTCAAAAAAAAAAAAAAAAAAAAAGAAAAAAAAAGAGAAAAAAAAGGAAAAAAAAAAGAAAAAAAAGAAAAAAAAAGTTTGTCATTCCTTTTTGCTTGTGTAATTTTGGGACTTGTGCATTGTATTATAATTATTGAGAATGTCCCATGAGTAGTTTGTAAGTTTGTGAATAAGCTTCTTGTTGTAGTTCTTCTTGGGGTTGGAAAGGAAATGGGTAGTTTGGGACTTGTGTGCACTTGAACATCTTTATCCCAAGACATGTGCTTTGATTTCTATATTTTCCATTGTTAACCATTACCCTTGACCAAGTTACAACCAAAACAAAGACCTAGTGGATTCTAAGCAAGCAACTCTTGTATTGTGCATGTAGTGGTCTTGTGTAGTTTGTGTGGTGTGATCTTTTACACATGCATTGGAACATGGTTATGAGCTATCCACTTTGAATTTCATTTTAGTTCACTCTCTTGTTTGCGGGGTTATGTGCAACTAGGATAGCATTATATGCTATTAGGAATGTGTGAACCCTTGAATGAGTGAATTTCTTTCTATGAGTGGAATCCTGTGAGCTTTTGAAGTCAAAACTTAGTTCCAGTTATTCTCTTGAGACCTTGTTGAATGAATGAAACAATTTTGCACACATGCTTTTTCTACTTTGATAGTCCATGCATTTATGCTTAGCACTTGGAAATTACACATGATATTTGGATTTTGTAACTTGTTGAGCTTGAACTTAATTCATTTTTTTATCTTGATCACTCTTTGACACATTAAGACCATGCTATAGAATTTTGTGGGTAGATTCACTACAAACCCTCACGAGACCTTACTCGTCCACTAGGGGGAACCTAGGGGTTTAAAGGGCTTGCTACACGTAGCTAAGTGTAGCTGTGTTTCCAACGAAAAGAGAAATAGGATAGTAGTTGCATTGCATTTTAATAAAGAGCATTGCCAAGGGACTAGCAATGTTCAAGTTGGGGGGTGTGATTACACATGAAAAGTGTAATTACAAACTCCCTAACTCAACACTTATTCATGCATTAAAATAAATAAAGTTGAAGTTTTAGTGTTATTGTGTTACTTATACTTTTATTATTTTATTTGTAGGAAAAGGGGCAAGGATGTCGAAGTTTATAGCTATGGAGAGGCCAAGAAGACAAAGAAAAATTCATGGTTCGAACCTCATCTTCGATGGACAAGACTAGCCCAAAGGCCCAACCAAGAGACGGAAAAGAAAGCAATGAAGGAGATACTAGACGGTCCCCACCGTCACCCAGACGGTCGGGACCACAGAAAGTACAAAACTTCAGACGGTCCCAACCCCCTCTTCAGACGGTCGGGACCACCCGTGATTTACAATAGCCGCGTGAAAGCTCCTCTTCTAGGGTTTTGTGGCATATTTTTAAAGACCCATGGGACGGCTATGAAAGGGACGCCTCCTTAGAAGTTTCTACCATTCCATTGAAGTTTAGATTAGTTTTTAGATTAGTTTTTAAAGAGTTTCAGTTCTTGAAGACTATTCATGGATATTATCGGCGTTTTATTATTCACCTTCGCATTCGTAGTTCATCTCTTCTTTTACGCACAAACCTTGTAAGTTATTTTCATTTCATCCTTTAATACAATGTTTTATTTATTTCAATTATTAAATAGCATGATTGAGTGTTATTTTGTTGCCTTTGTGATGTTTGAACTAGTTGTAGTGTAAAACCCTAGTTCTTGGTTCAACAAATCAGGAATGGGTAGTTCACAAAAAACCTTAGGATGTTCGTAGACCCTTTGCATGGGTTGTGAGAGCTCATGCGTAAGAATCTACCATATTAAAATCTATTTTAACTTGTTTCGAAAACATTTGAAACCGAAAATCTTTAACCACACTCATTTGAAGTCACTGGCATGGGTTTTCGAATATAACCATTTACATACTTTCGAATAAGGTTAAAGATAGGTTTCAAATTCATTTCTAGTTTCGTTTGTTTGAAAAACTTTCGGAAACAAAGGTCTTTAACCATATCCGCTTGAGATCACTGGTACTGACCTTTGATTAAAATATTATTAACACTTTTCAAATTAAACCCTAATCTAGATTTGAATAAGAACATCCCAAGGTAAAGTAGTGAACTACCCGGACTTGAAAGTTGGATCAAGAACCTTTTCAGTATTGTGCTTGTTATTTAATTTAATTTATGAGTTGATTTATTCGCTTTAGAATTTAGAGTAGATGTTTTGTTGCACTTTAAAATTAAATTGAATTTCTTTAATTAATATTTAATTTAGTTAGAACCTAAAACAGAAGTTTGAGTTGTTGAAAAATTAGTTTAAATTAATTTAGGTTCACCTACTAACTAAGAGAACAAGTCTAGAGCTTTTAACAAAGCCCTCCCTGTGGATTCGACCTCGAACTCACCGAGTTTTAAAACTACGACTGCCCTCTTGCACTTGAGAGGTAGAACCCGAAACACTTTTTAGGGTCGGTCACCGACCACCAAGTTTTGGCCGTTCTTAATTGACATGCGCGGATCACGTTAAAATGCAAAAGATGAACAAAGATATTGCTCTAACCAGACAACAGAGTGCCAAGTTATAGTCATTTTTAATTAGTGTTCGTAGATCGCGTAAAAATGCAGAAAGTTAAGACAAATACCATTGTAATCGGACACCCAACTTGGCCGTTTTTAATTTAGAAGCGCAGATCATGTAAAACTACAAAAAAAATGAACAAAAATACTACTCCAACCAGACATCCGAGTACCAAGTAATAGCCGTTTTTAATTTGAAATTGTATATCTCGTAAAAATACAAAAAATGAAGACAAATATCATTGTAATCGGATACCCGACCACCAAGTTTTGGCCGTTTTTAATTTACATGCGCAAATCACGTTAAAATACAAACAATGAACAAAAATATTGCTCTAACTAGACACTCGAGTGCCAATATAGAGCCGTTTTTAATTAGGATACATAGATCGCGTAAAAATACAAAAAATGAAGACAAATATCATTGTAATTGGATATCCGACCACCAAATTTTGGCCGATTTAAATTTAAATGCGTAGATCAAGTAAAAATACAAAAAATGAACAAAAATATTCCTCTAACCAGACACCCGAGGGCCAAGTTATAGCCGTTTTTAATTAGGATTCGTAGATGTGCAAAAATATAAAAAATAAATACAAATATAATTGTAATCGGATACTCGAGCACCAAGATTTGGCCGTTTTTAATTTAAATGCGCAAATCACGGAAAAATACAAAAAATGAACAAAAATGTTGCTCTAACCAGACACCCGAGCTCCAAGTTATGGCCATTTTTAATTAGGATTCGTAGATTGCGTAAAAATACAAAAAAAAAAGACAAATATCATTGTAATCGGAGAACCGACCACCAAGTTTTGGCCATTTTTAATTTACATGTGTAGATCACGTTAAAATACAAAAAATAAACAAAAATATTGCTCTAACCAGACACCCAAGCACCAACTTAGAGCCGCCATTTTTAATTAGGATGCATCGATCGCGTAAAAATACAAAACATAAAGACAAATATCATTGTAATTGGACACCCAACCACCAAGTTTTGGCCGTTTTAAATTTAAATGCGCAAATCATGTAAAAATACAAAAAATGAACAAAAATATTTCTCTAACCAAACAACCAAGCGCCAAGTTATAGGCATTTTTAATTTGGATTTGTAGATCGTGTAAACATACAAAAAATGAAGACAAATATCATTGTAATCGGACACCCGAGCGCCAAGTTTTTGTCATTTTTAATTAAAATGCGCAGATCATGGAAAAATACAAAAAATGAACAAAAATATTACTCTAACCAAACACCCGAGCGCCAAGTTATCGCGGTTTTTAATTTGGATTCGTGGATTGCATATAAATACAAAAAAAGAAGACAAATATTATTGTAATTGAACACCCGAGCACCAAGTTTTGGCCGTTTTTAATTTTGATACACAGATCATGTGAAAATACAAAAAATGAGCAAAAATATTGCTCTAACTAGACACCCGAGTGCCAAGTTATAGCCGTTTTCAATTTGGATTCGTAGATCACGTAAAAATACAAAAAAAGAAGACAAATATCTTTATAATTGGACACCCGAGCACCAAGTTCTGGCCGTTTTTAATTTAAATGCACAGATCACATAAAAATACAAATAATGAACAAAAACATAACTCTAACTAGACACCCGAGCGCCAAGTTGTAGCCGTTTTTAATTTGGATTCGTAGATCGCGTAAAAATAAAAAATGAATACAAATATTATTGTAATCGGACACCCGGGTGCCAAGTTTTGGCCGTTTTAAATTTAAATGCACAGATTATGAACAATAGCAAAAATGAAAAAAAATATTACTCTAACCAGACACCCGAGCGCCAACTTATAGCTATTTTTTATTTGGATTCGTAGATCGTGTAAAAATACAAAAAATGGAGATAAATATCATTATAATCTGACCCCCGAGCATCAAGTTTTGGCTGTTTTAAATTTAAATGCGTAGATCACGTAAAAATACAAAAAATGAACAAAAATATTACTCTAACCAGACACTTGAGCACCAACTTGTAGCCATTTTTTATTTGGATTTGTAGATCGCGTAAAAATACAAAAAATGAAGACAAATATCATTGTAATCGGACACCCGACCACCAAGTTTTGGCCGTTTTTAATTTAGATGCGCAGATCACGTAAAAATTGAAAAAATGAACAAAAATAGTACTCTAACCGACACCTGAGCACCAAGTTATAGCTGTTTTTAATTTAGAATCGTAGATCGTGTAAAAATACAAAAAATGTAGACAAATATCATTGTAATCGGACACCCGAGCACCAAGTTTTGGCCATTTTTAATTTAAATATGCGAATCACGTAAAAAAAATAAAAAAATTGAACAAAAATTTTACTCTAACTAGACAACCAAGTGCTAACTTATACTGTTTTTAATTTGGATTTGCAAAACGTGTAAAAATAAAAAATATGAAGATAATTATCATAATAATCGAGGCACACGGAAAGAGGAAGCTTGATGGCAAAGTTGAGAGCTTCTCTCTCCAGAATTTTCTCTCTCTAAAATTCCATGGCCAAATCACCTCCTACCTCTCCTACGTCAAAAGCTCTCTTGTCTCTAATTTCATCTTCTCCCGTTCCAGTCCAAAGCAATGTTTCGGATGGAGTAATTGAAGTGAATCGGAGAAATGAAGAAGTTGGCCAAGATGGCTTGGAAGTTTCAGCAAGAAGATACATGGAAGACTTAGCCCAAGAGCATTCAAAAGCTGGTATAGAGTCGGATGAGGCTTCAAAGGTTGCTTCATCTAGCACTATCCCTGCTAATTATCAAGGAGGAATTGTTATAAATGCTAGCCAAGATGGCTCTCGGCTAACAATGGCTGCAAGTGTTTCATCATCTACGGCTCCCACCCGGACTCTTGACCAACTTAGAGCTGAAATTCAGCAAATGATGGAGCAATACCAAGCAAAAGGAGGTATGATTTCTGTTGATTCAACTCCCAACTCTCCTTGTTCGGGTAAGCTTCTTAGCCCGTTGAAGATGCCCCATGGTAAATGCCATGAGGTGCATGATTACACTTGAAAAGTGTAATTACAAACTCCACATTTTGATACTCATTGATGCATTTAAGTAGTTAATTTCAAAGTTTTATCGTTATTTTATTATTTATAGTGTTTATTCTCTTAATTGCAGGTAAAAGGGGAAAATACGTGAGATTAGCAGTGTTGAAAGTGGCTTCCGAGGAGGAAAAAATGGTCCAAAGTTCAAGATAGTTGAAGTGGTGTGCAGCTGAAGTTCCAGCTCGATACCTTGTCAGTATTTAGACCATAACTTTTCACTCACAACTCGGATTGACCTGATTCTTTTTGGGTTGGAAAGAAGACTCAAAGGGCTACAACTTTCGTGCTTTAGCCGAAGCCTGAATCGATCGTTTGCGAGGTCAAAATCGCAGTGGAAGTTGAGGACAGAAAGCTGGAGCTGTTGAAGAGGATTTCATGTACACTGTGGTCCGGACCCCCTTGCTTGATGGTCCCGACCACAGAAAGCTCGCCTTCCAGCCGATTGAATAAACCACACACTGTGGTCCGGACCCCCTGAGGGACGGTCCGGACCCCCCTATACGGAATTGTTGCTCCGCGTTTTGACTAATTAGGGTTTTGTGTTTGCTTATATATATGATACTCTGTAGCCGAATGAGGGGGGGCGGCTACATATTGTTTTTCTTCCTCTCCTCCTACTTCTCTTAGGTTTAAGTTTAGTTTTAGGTATTTTATTTATTGGAAGATTTTGAAGATTGTTTATTCGTGAATGTTACTACTCTACGTACTTCAAGTTTTTAAGACGATTGTCATTGCGATTGCTACTCACGTTCTTAATTCAAAGTTCGTTTTTAAGTAAGTTAATATTTCATTCTTGCTCTTCATTAGTTTTTTAATGTTCATGGATGATTTTTATGATTAATGCCGTTAGTTTGTTTAATCTTTGGATGCTTTAAAATATTAGGGTTTCGTTTAGAGTTTGATATGAATGCTGCATGTTTTGATCTTAAGGTTTAATTTTAATTAATCTAGTATTTCGTTTTGGTTCATTATTATTAATTGAATGTTCGTAGGTAGGTTTTACATTCATTAGGACTGTTTTAATTACATTTTTGAAGCTTTAACAGTTATGTCTTCATCTAAGCCTGTTAAGTTGTTTCAAAGCATGCTAGGGTAAAAACCTTTGTTCTTGATTCACTGAATCAATGAAGGGTAATTTGTTATGAACTGAGGGATGTGCATAGATCCTTCACATGGGTTTCAAAAGCCTATGTGAAGTGATCTACTATTTTCAAACTTGATTTGTTGTTTGGAAAACCTTTGAAAACAAGAGTGTTTGTTCATATTCTCTGTAATCACTGATAAACACTCTTGATTATAATTTTCTTGATAATTTTTAAACAATTTAAATCTAGATTTGAACTCGAGTATTTTTATCATAAAATCTTTCCAGTTTTATCTTCCATAATGAAACGTGAATTTAAAACTATGTATCGAGGGATTTTGGAATGTATTGAAAATCTTTCCCAATCCATAGATCCTTTGACGTGAACTATGGATTGTATTTAAAATCATCCCTTGGTGAAATAACAGATTACTTGGAAGTGTGAAGGTTGAATCAAGAACTATTTTTTATTAGAATTTCAATTTGATAAAATCACTGCTTTAAATTTCTTATAAATCTTGTTTGCAATTAGATTAGATTATTCTTTAAATTTAAGTTTAGTAATTTTAATTTGCTGAGTTATTTAAATTAGTTCGAATTTTATTTAAGTTGAAATATTCCTTTAATTAGTAATTACTTTGTTTTTAGTTTAATTTCTCAAATTTCAACTCTATCAAATCTAATTTAAGTTAATTGCAACTTTAATTCTAATTCAATCCTACAATTCATATTTGAACTTAGAAACTGAAACACATAGGCTTCCCTGTGGATTCGACCTCGGACTCACCGAGATTAAAACTACACCGCACACCCTTGCACTTGGGGGTTAATTAGCACTGCACTATTTACGAGCGGTCAAGTTTTTGCACACCCCCCAACTTGAACGTTGCTAGTCTCTAGCAATGCCCTTTATTAAAATGAAATGCAACTACCATCCTATTTCTCTTTTCGTTGGAAACACGGCTACACTTAGCTACGTGCAGCAAGCCCTTTAAACCCCTAGGTTCCCCCTAATGGACGAGTAAGGTCTCGTGAGGGTTTGCAGTGAATTTACCCACAAAATTCTATGGTATGGTCTCAAAGTGTTAAAAAAAAAATGATTAAGATCAACAATGAATCAAGTTCAAGCCTAACAAGTCACAAAACCCAAATATCATGTGTAATTCCCAAGTGCTAAGCATTAATGCATGGACTATCAAAGTAGAAAGAGCATGTGTGCAAAATTGTTTCATTCATTCAACAAGGTTGCAAGAGCATAAATAGAGCTAGGTTTTGACTTCAAATGCTCACAAGGTACCACTCATAAAAAAGGAATTCACTCATCAAGGGTTCACACACACCTATTAGCATATGATGCTGACCTAGTTGCACATAACCCCACAAATAGTGAGTGAACTGAAATGAAATTCAAAGTGGACAGCTCATAACTATGTTCCAATGCATATGTAAGAGATCACACCACACAACCTACATAAGACCACTACATGCAAAATATAAGAGTTGCTTGCTTAGAATCCACTAGGTCTTTGTTTTGGTTGTAACTTGGCCAGGGGTAATGGTTAACAATGGAGGATATGGAAATCAAAGCACATGTCTTGGGATAAAGATGCTCAAGTGCGCACAAGTCCCAAACTACCCAATTCCTTTCCAAACCCAACAAGAACTACAACAAGAAGCTTATTCACAAACTAATAAACGACTCATGGGACATTCTCAATAATCACAATCCAATGCACACGTCCCAGAATTACACGAACAAAAAGAAATGGCAATCCTTTTTTTTTTTCTTCTTTTTTTTTCTTTTCTTTTTTTTTCTTTTTTTTTTTCTTTCTTTTTTTTTTTTGAAATAATGAAAATACATCAGCTAGATTCTCCACCCAATATTTCCTCTCAATATGCTCTTAAAAATTTTCATTCCCAACCCCCATTCACATCATTGACATTAAGGCGCTTTCACAACCCAAGACATGTAAGGGTAAGGCTAAAAGTGTGTGAATAAGGTTAAGGGATAATATATGAGGTGAGAACCAAGAAAAATATATATAAATATGTCACACACTTTATTTAAAAGGCTTCAAGTTGGTTCCTAGGATAATTCATAACCAAGAAAGGATAAAGAGGCCCAACAATAGCAAAGATGGCCTAGCATCATGTTCAAAGCTTGCAACAACTCATAATATGCCAAGTGAAACTAATGCAAGTGTGTGTGATGCAATTGGTGCATTGGAAACCAAAGTGAAGAATAAAAGAGCTGTGATTATGTGCAACCCCTCAAGAAAAGAATAATAGGCTCAAAAGCTCACCATTAAGAGGTATAAGTCTCTACCTAGTCCAAGAATGCTCAATTAACCAATGTTAAAGAAAATCAACTCCTAAGCACATAAACTCTTCTATTAATAGTCAAAGATGCACACGGTCATTATACAATCAACTTGAACTAAGTTTCCTATTAAAGCTTGAACAAAACTCATTCATCACTTTCTCACTTAATTCCACAATCGACCAAACCAGAAAGAAAGGATGACATGTAGGTACAAATGTGCTAAATTCATGTATTTATGCTTAAAGATGCTCAAAAAATTTTAAATTTTTACAATTTTGGCACAAAAGGTCATCATGCGAACCCTACCCCCCAACTTAAAATTCACATTGTCCTCAATGTGAGAACCGTGATGCATATGTGGGTCTGTAGTGTGCAATAATGAGCATGATGATGAGCATGAAACAATAACAACAAAGGCACAAATAAGAACAAAGCACAAATTAAACCAAGCATGCACCCATTATTCAAGCCACTTAAGGCATCACCTAATACATCCCCCCAACTTAGATTCTACAGCACTCCCAACAAGAACAATTATGTATGTGAAGTACCAATTAGAAGTGCAAAACTAAATAAAAGGGAGAGGAAGGATATTACCTCAAGAGCTTCCTTATTTGAAGAAAAGAAAAGAACTTGAGCAGTTTATTCCTTTGAATTAAATTGTACTAAAAGAAAAAAAAATAAAACTTCTACGAGATAAAATGTTAGAATAAACAAATAAAAGTAAACTAAAAGAAAATTAAAATTTAATCTAGGCAGAAAGAAAACTAAAATAAATAAATAAGTAAATAAAATGTAATCTACTAATATACAAGGGTTAATGCCAAAACATACTATCCAACTCCTAATCTCTCCCAAGCCTTACCAAATGGCTTTAGGAATGAAATGTTCTCCTTGGGCCCAAGAGGTACTGAAAATGAGTGTGCTCCTAGTGCAGAAAACACTAGAAAATGCATGGCCTTGTGGGAATCCTTGAATCCCAAATATGACCCAAATTTATTTGCATATGTGAACATGGAATGTGGTTAAGTGTTTTCTAGTATCCCCTCAACACCTAAAAAATCAATGCAAACTACCTGTTGGTTTGATATCATGGAATTCAAATTCTCCTCACTAAAGCGAATAGCTTTCTCTAAAGGATCCTTGACAAATTCATGGTCCACGTAATCCTGGACTATAGATTCTACTACATCTACCCCCTGTATATCAGGCACCTCTTTTGGTTGTTTGGTAACATGAAAGATATTCGTTTCAAATTCAATGTTACCAAAAGTCATTTTCATGGATCCATTCCTACAATTAATCAAAGCATTCGAAGTTGCTAAGAATGGTCGTCCTAGAATTACTGGTGTTTGATCAGGTGTAGATAAACTGGTAAGTGGTTGAGTATCTAGGATTATGCAATCCACTGGAAAATAAAAATTTTCCACTTGTACCAGTACATCTTCAATTATACCTCGTGGGACTTTAATTGATCTATCTGCAAGTTGCAAAGTCACACGGGTAGGCTTTAACTCACCTAAACCCAATTGCTCGTACACTGAGTAAGGGAGCAAATTCACACTCGCTCCTAAATCAAGTAGTGCTCTACTGATATAGTACTTCCCTATATAACAAGATATTGTAGGACATCCTGGGTCTTTATATTTAGGGGGAGTACGACATTGTACTATGGCACTTGCTTGCTCAGTGAGAAATGCTTTTTCTTTAACATTTAAACCCCTCTTCACAGTGCATAACTCTTTAAGGAATTTGGCATAAGAAGGGAATTGCTTAATTGCATCAAGGAGAGGTATATTAATTTTCACCTGTTTGAACACCTCTAGCAATTCAGCTGTTTGGGCTTCTTTCCTAGCTTTCAAAAATCTCTGAGGGAAGGGTGCTTTAGGGATATACTCCCTAGGCACTAAGATAGATTCTTTTTCCTTTCGATTCTCCCCTTTTTCTTCCTCACTCTTCTCTTTCTTAGATTCCTCTTCCCTCTTAGATTTTTCTTCTTCCATGCCTATGGGTTGTTTTCCTTCCCTCCTATTATCTTCCGACACCCGCTTAGGTTCTAACTCTTCCCTAACCTCAACCATCTTAGGGTGAATGGTTTTATCTATAGTTTTACCACTCCTAAGCGTCGTGATGTTTTGTACCTGCTCAATATTGCCGGGCATATTGGAAGACCCTTCAACATTTTTCACTTGGGCAATTGGATTTGGACGTGGTTGAGCAGGGAATTGACCTTTAGGTTGTGTAGTCAACGTTTGGGTTAAAAGAGTCAACTGTCCCCTAATGTCGTCCAAAGTTCTATTATTTTGAGCCCAAAGTGTGGATTGTGTGTTCATGTATTGTTGAAGTGTTTCTTCTGTGGACCTCTTATTTGGGGGAATATATGGAGTATGAGAAGGTCCCACATTCTGAGGCAATCCTGGATTAGTGACTGAAACCTGAGGATTTGGAGGAGGTGGAGGGTGATAAGATTGTGGCATTTGAGCTGCTCCATCATTTCTCCAACTAAAATTTGGATGGTTCCTCACACCTGGATTATATGTTTCAGAATAGGGATTTCCTCCCAAATTCTGTCCACGATATGGGGGTCGGTATTGGTTTATTGCATGGATAGAAAGTTCACTAGATAGCTGATTTTGCACGACTTCTCTACACAGGGGCATACTAGGACAATAATCCGTTCTATGAGATTGGCTATCACAAGCTACGCAATAGACATTTGCTATGGGTTCTTTAACTATAGGTGTGTCCTTTTTACTCTTAAGGGCCTCTATTTCTCGGGTCAGAGTTGCTAGTTTTGCCTTAAGATCATCGGTTTCACTTAAGTGATGCAAACCTCGAATAGGAGTACCATTAATATTCTGAGTATTCTGAGGTCCCGTGGTATCCCAAGTTTGTGCATTTTCAGCTAAGAATTCAAAATATTCATAAGCTTCTTCAGGAGTTTTATCGTAAAACTGCCCATTGCACATTGTTTCCACAAATTGTTTCAATTGTGGTGTCAGGGCTCCGTAGAAGATGCTCGCTAGACGCCAGACTTCAAATCCATGGTGAGGACAGGAATGTAAGAGAGTTTTAAACCTCTCCCAACTTTGGTAGAATGTCTCACCATGTTGTGAAGCGAAGTTCAGAATCTGATGCTGAATTGCATCAGTTCTATTAGGTGGGAAAAATTTCTTTAAGAATTTGGCTTGCATTTCATCCCAGGTGCAAATGGAATTAGATGGTAGGAATTCAAACCATCTAGCAGCCTTATCTTGCAATGAAAATGGGAATAGCTTAAGAAATACCAGCTCTATTTGGCATCCTTGATCCTTTATAGTGACACAAATGTTCCTAAAGCGAGTTAAGTGGTCATATGGATTCTCAGAATCCATCCCATGGAAAGTAGGTAACAATTGGATCATCCCTGGTTTAAAGTGAAAAGTTTGGTTTACAGGCCAAACTATGCAGGATTCAGGAGTATGCCTATTCTGCCGCAAGATATCTCTCAAGGATTGTCTTGCTGCGACAGCTTGATCTTCAGCAGCCATTTCTAATGGTGGAGTAGGAATTCTAGGAGTTTGAGTTTCTCCTAAAGAGGACTCTAATTCTAAAGGAACAGCTAATGACTCGGGGCGTAACAATCTACCGTCTTCCCCTCTAATCCAACCATGCATAAGCCAAGCGAATCTTTCTAAGAAAAATTTAACTAAGAGAGATCAACTTTCAAATTTTTAAGTTTTAAAATTTAAAAAAAATTTTTTTTTTATCCTAAAGATTCTAAGAACCTAAAAACTAAAATTGGCGTTCCCCGGCAACGGTGCCAAAAACTTGACCGCTCGTAAATAGTGCAGTGCTAATTAACCCCCAAGTGCAAGGGTGTGCGGTGTAGTTTTAATCTCGGTGAGTCCGAGGTCGAATCCACAGGGAAGCCTATGTGTTTCAGTTTCTAAGTTCAAATATGAATTGTAGGATTGAATTAGAATTAAAGTTGCAATTAACTTAAATTAGATTTGATAGAGTTGAAATTTGAGAAATTAAACTAAAAATAAAGTAATTACTAATTAAAGGAATATTTCAACTTAAATAAAATTCGAACTAATTTAAATAACTCAGCAAATTAAAATTACTAAACTTAAATTTAAAGAATAATCTAATCTAATTGCAAACAAGATTTATAAGAAATTTAAAGCAGTGATTTTATCAAATTGAAATTCTAATAAAAAAGAGTTCTTGATTCAACCTTCACAATTCCAAGTAATCTGTTATTTCACCAAGGGATGATTTTAAATACAATCCATAGTTCACGTCAAAGGATCTATGGATTGGGAAAGATTTTCAATACATTCCAAAATTCCTCGATACACAGTTTTAAATTCACGTTTCATTATGGAAGATAAAACTGGAAAGATTTTATGATAAAAATACTCGAGTTCAAATCTAGATTTAAATTGTTTAAAAATTATCAAGAAAATTATAATCAAGAGTGTTTATCAGTGATTACAGAGAATATGAACAAACACTCTTGTTTTCAAAGGTTTTCCAAACAACAAATCAAGTTTGAAAATAGTAGATCACTTCACATAGGCTTTTGAAACCCATGTGAAGGATCTACGCACATCCCTCAGTTCATAACAAATTACCCTTCATTGATTCAGTGAATCAAGAACAAAGGTTTTTACCCTAGCATGCTTTGAAACAACTTAACAGGCTTAGATGAAGACATAACTGTTAAAGCTTCAAAAATGTAATTAAAACAGTCCTAATGAATGTAAAACCTACCTATGAACATTCAATTAATAATAATGAACCAAAACGAAATACTAGATTAATTAAAACTAAACCTTAAGATCAAAACATGCAGCATTCATATCAAACTCTAAACGAAACCCTAATATTTTAAAGCATCCAAAGATTAAACAAACTAACGGCATTAATCATAAAAATCATCCATGAACATTCAAAAACTAATGAAGAGCAAGAATGAAATATTAACTTACTTGAAAACGAACTTTGAATTAAGAACGTGAGTAGCAATCGCAATGACAATCGTCTTAAAAACTTGAAGTACGTAGAGTAGTAACATTCACGAATAAACAATCTTCAAAATCTTCCAATAAATAAAATACCTAAAACTAAACTTAAACCTAAGAGAAGTAGGAGGAGAGGAAGAAAAACAATATGTAGCCGCCCCCCCTCATTCGGCTACAGAGTATCATATATATAAGCAAACACAAAACCCTAATTAGTCAAAACGCGGAGCAACAATTCCGTATAGGGGGGTCCGGACCGTCCCTCAGGGGGTCCGGACCACAGTGTGTGGTTTATTCAATCGGCTGGAAGGCGAGCTTTCTGTGGTCGGGACCATCAAGCAAGGGGGTCCGGACCACAGTGTACATGAAATCCTCTTCAACAGCTCCAGCTTTCTGTCCTCAACTTCCACTGCGATTTTGACCTCGCAAACGATCGATTCAGGCCTTGGCTAAAGCACGAAAGTTGTAGCCCTTTGAGTCTTCTTTCCAACCCAAAAAGAATCAGGTCAATCCGAGTTGTGAGTGAAAAGTTATGGTCTAAATACTGACAAGGTGTCGAGCTGGAACTTCAGCTGCACACCACTTCAACTATCTTGAACTTTGGACCATTTTTTCCTCCTCGGAAGCCACTTTCAACACTGCTAATCTCACGTATTTTCCCCTTTTACCTGCAATTAAGAGAATAAACACTATAAATAATAAAATAACGATAAAACTTTGAAATTAACTACTTAAATGCATCAATGAGTATCAAAATGTGGAGTTTGTAATTACACTTTTCAAGTGTAATCAGTGCATGCACCCGATCCTCTCTACCTTTACCCGGACCATGGAACTATCCATAGTGCAAACCACTCCAAGTCAACCTCACTTACACCTACTACATCTACCACCCGCCAGCTAACTCCAACCTACCCTTTAACCAACATACAAAATTCAAACTTCCTGCCAGAACCATTGGACCCAACCTCTCCCAACCGGCCATCTCTTTCCCCAAAACCAATCAAATCGCCACCCACTAACCAAACTCCTAAAAGCACCATCACAAATGAACCAAAAGTTGACTTCCCACCCTTACCTGGAACAAAACCGAGTAATGAGACTCCCAATACACCTATGTCTAGTCCCAAGTCAAAATGGTCCCAACTTTTCAACTCAAACCGAGTTAAAACCAGCGGCTCTAAGCTTGAATATAAACCATGCCGAGAGGATTCAAACTCCCCTGTCTCCTTTACAATTGAAGAGGTGACGGATGAACTAAAAAGATGGGACAATGCATTAGTTGGCCATGTCATTGGTGCCAAACCTCCATATAAGTTAATGAAACAATTTGTAGAAAGAAGATGGTGTGCTTTTGGCTCTATTGACCTGTTCATTCTCAAGGCTGGCTTATTTATTTTCAATTTTCAAGATGAAGAATCCAAGCTTAAGGCAATGGAGTTAGGACTGTGGAGTTACTATGATAAGCCTTTGATCTTAAGCCCATGGTCTCTAAATGAAGTTTACGACCGAACTTGCCCTGAAAATCTTCCCATTTGGGTGAAACTACCTCACTTGAAACTACACCTTTGGTCAGCATCTTCACTAAGTATGATTGCTAGCAAGATTGGCCGACCACTATTCATGGATAGGATGACTTCTCTAAGGCAAAGATTGAGTTATGCACAGGTTTGTGTAGAAGTGGATAAGCAATCTGTGTTCCCTACCACTATTGATATTGAAGACTTCAATGGTGTAATTTATAAGCAGCCTGTGGAATATGAGTGGATACCTACAATCTGTGAAGGATGCAAGCAATTCGGGCATAGAGTTAATCAATGTTCAAAAGGTGTTAAACAGCAATGGAGGCCAGTTAATCCCACTATGAATAGCTCAAAAGGCAAAGTAGCTCAAGAAAATGCAAGGGCACAAGCTGAATCTTCCTCTTCTAAGTTCTCGGATGAAGATGTGAATTTAGGACTTCATGTGATTAAGGGTCATGGTAGTTGTGAAGATACAAGAACTGAAGATGGTAAGCAAGCCGAAAGAAGCATGGTTCCAACTGAATTAGATCAAGAACCCCCACTCTCCATACCTCCATTAGCCATCCAATTGCCGAGTCCAGACCATGATTCTTCTAGAGAGTTGGAAGCTAAAATACCCCCTGATAAGGAGTTGGAAATTGCAAGAAGTGAAGAGCCTTCTCAACCATCAAATGATAGTAAGGATGATGCAAGTTCAAAATTTCAGATGTCTAAGAACCAATTGAAGAAGCTAGCAAAAATCAAGCATGCTATGGAGCATAAGAACAAAGCTGGACATACCAAGTCTTCTCCTTCTTCCTCTTCCAAATGAATTTTGCTGCTTGGAATGTTAGGGGATTGAATTGGCCCCTCAAACAAACAGAAGTTAAGAAGTTGATCAAAAGCTCCACCCTCAGCATTATTGGCCTTTTGGAAACTAAGGTGCAAAGTAAGAACATTGACAAAGTTTGTAAAAACTTAAACTCCTCCTTTTGCTATTTTGGTAATCATTCAGCCAATGCGGCAGCTAGAATTTTAATTTTGTGGGATCCCTCAATTGTTAAAGTCCAAGCTATCTCAATTTCTAGACAATCTATCCTATGTCATGTTAGCCATCTTGCATTGTCCTTCAATTATTTTGCCACTTTTGTGTATGCCTCAAATGACAAGTCGAGTAGAGAGTTGCTATGGAAAGAACTCCCAGCCAATTGTGAAATAGTTGGCAAAACTTCTCCGTGGATTGTATTAGGGGATTTCAATGTGGTTAGAAATGAAAGTGAAAAGAGAGGGGGTCAAGGAATTGATAGAGCTGCAGTAAGAGATTTTAATGATTGTCTAGAAGCTATTGAAGTTGTGGATTTAAGATTCTCGGGATGCATGTTTACTTGGAACAACAAACAAGGTGATGGAAGTAGCATTTTTAGCAAACTTGATAGAGCTCTTGTGAATGAGAAATGGCTCACCAGCTCTCCTAATTCAGAGGCATTCTTCCCCTCGGCTGGTACATCAGATCATAGTCCAATTATTGACAACATTCGGGCCAATATACAAGGTGGAAGAAACCTTTCAAATTCTTCAATTATTGGACAAGAAGCAAGGAATTTTACAAGGTTATTGAGGAAATTTGGAAAGATCAACCTTTGGGTTCCCCCATGTTCAAACTTTGTGCAAAGCTCAAAGCACTCAAGGTGGCGCTGAAAGAGTTCAATTTCAAGCATTATGGAGGAATCTCTACCAAAGTAGTTGAAGCTAAAACTAAGCTGGAAGCCATTCAAAGTGAGAGACAAAGAGATGATAATCAAAGATTAATTGAAGAAGAAGACAATGCCCTTGCTGACTATCTTCATCTTGCTTTTGCCGAAGAAGCCTTCTACAAGCAAAAGTCAAGAGATAACTCTATCAAGCTGGGGGATCAAAATACATCCTTCTTCTATAGGAAGGTAAAAGCCCATTGCTCAAGGAACAAAATCCTCTCTATTCTAGATGATCAAGATGAAAGAATTGAAGACTATGAATTGGTTAGAGCCACATTCATCAGCTATTACAAGAAGCTCCTTGGAACCCCATTTCAATACCCGAAAGATGCAAAGTCTTATGTTGGAAACCTCATGCAAACAAACTTGCCGATGGAAATTCTGAACTCATTGGATGATGAAGTCACGGATGAGGAGATCAAGTCTACCCTATTCTCTTTGCCTAGCCATAAGGCCCCGGGTCCGGATGGGTATACATCTCACTTCTTTAAAAAGACATGGAACATAGTGGGAACTGATTTTTCAAAAGCTGTCAAGTCCTTCTTCACTTCAAGAAAGATGCTTAAGGTGATCAACTCCACTAGTATTGCCTTAATCCCCAAGACCCCGAACCCAAGTAAGGTCACTGACTATCGACCTATCTCTTGTTGTTCAACTATTTATAAATGCATATCAAAACTCATTGCAAACAGGTTGAAGAAACTTATACCTTTCATTATTAGCCCTTCTCAAGCGACTTTTGTTAAAGGTAGAACTATCTCTGACCAAATTCTTCTAATGCAAGAGTTAGTGAGGAACTATCATAGATCAAACATGTCTCCCAGGAGTGCTTTGAAGATTGACTTGATGAAAGCTTTCGATTCAGTTTCTTGGGACCTCATTCTGGATGCTTTGGAAGCTCTAAAAATTCCTTGCAAGTTTTTTGATTGGATAAGATCATGCATTACTTCCCCCCAATTCTCAATTTCCATCAATGGTACTCTAGAGGGATACTTTCAAGGTGCTAGAGGTCTTCGCCAAGGTGACCCGCTTTCTCCATATCGTTTCTTAATTGTTATGGAGTTCTTTTCAAGACTCTTTAACAAAATGGTGGAAGGAGGTGAATTCACTTATCATCCAAAATGCTCCCATCTTCTCATAAATCATATTTGCTTTGCGGATGACTTATTTATACTATGTACACCTAATGAGGCTTCTTTTCAGCTAATTCATCAAGCTCTTCTTCAATTTCACAAGTACTCAGGATTGCAAGCCAATGGGAGCAAGAGCAAGGTATACTTGTCAGGGATAAGTAATCAAAGTAAGCAACAATTATGTTCAATGCTCGGCTTTCAACTTGGGGAGCTACCCATCAAATACCTTGGAGTGCCATTGATCTTTACTAAACTTAAATTTGAAGATTGCAAGGAGCTAATTGACAAAATCACCAAAAGAGTCAAAAGCTGGACCTCTAAACGCCTTTCATATGCCGGGAGATTGGTTCTTGTCAAGTCCATTTTATTCAGCACACAAGTTTATTGGAGCATCCATTTTGTTCTTCCTAAAAGGGTTAGTGAAGCCATAGAACAAGTCTTGAGAAGATATTTGTGGTCAGGGGCTGATTTAAGGCAATGGGGAAGTAAAGTGGCTTGGTCAGAAGTTTGCAAACCCAAGAATGAAGGTGGCCTCGGATTAAGAAGACTTGCAGAATGGAACAAAGCTTCAATGATGAGACACATTTGGGCTTTATGCACCAAAAACCCCTCCCTTTGGGTTAAGTGGTGTCACCATAACCTACTCAAAGGAAAGTATTTTTGGGAAATAAAACCACCCGCAGATTGTTCCTGGACATGGAGGAAGTTGCTAAAACTAAGAGATGAAGCTAGACCTCTATCTAAATATGAAGTTGGCAAAGGTGATTCTATTTCATTGTGGTATTCTAATTGGCATCCCTTAGGTCCTTTGATTCCAAAATATGGACCACGGGTAGCGTATGATGCTGGAATTTCCAAGGAAGCAAGAGTTAGCCGTATCATTGAAGATGGAGAATGGAAGTGGCCTTACCCGTGTACATGGGAACTAAAGGAGATAATCATAGAGCACCCGCCCACATACAAGCCGAGAGCCAACCTTGAAGACAAGTTTATTTGGGAAGTTTCAAAGAATGGGGTATACAATGCAAAAGCTACTTGGAATGCTATCCGAGGAAAGAACCGAAAAGTAGATTGGCATCATCTAGTTTGGCCTAGCATACACATCCCACGGCAAAGCTTCATTCTTTGGCTTGCCATCAAAGGTAGGTTGAACACTAAAGATAGATTGATTGGTTAGGGGATGAATGTAGATCCTAATTGTGTCCTATGTTGTAATGCTGTGGAAACTATGGATCACCTCTTCTTCACATGCCCCTTTGCGGCTGAGTTGAGAGCTAAGGTGTTATACAGATGCTTCATTGTTAAGCCTACACAACCGTGGAAGCATGAAGTTTTATGGGCTATGGGGAAGTTTGGGGGGAAGCACATCAATAAAGTTCTTTGCAAGCTTGCTTGGACCGGTTTGGTATACCACACTTGGGAAGAAAGGAACAAAAGAATATACAAGGGACACTCCTCATCCGTGGCTTGTATTATGCAAAAGATTGAGCATGTAGTTAGAACTAAACTTTTACAATATCATGCAAAGATGCCTAATGTAGACCATAGTTTACTTGACAATTGGAGGATCCATTAGTAATTGTATTTTGATTTGCGGGGGTATGCCCCCAAGATATTGTACATAATTTCCCTATTAATCCAAATTTTATACTTACTTACCAAAAAAAAAAATTATCATAATAATCGGATACCCGAGTGCCAAGTTTTGGCCGTTTTGAATTTAAATGCGCAGATCATGTAAAAATACAAAAAATGAACAAAAATTGTACTCTAACGAAAAACACGAGTGCTCAGTTATTTCCTATTTTAATTTGGATTCGTAGATCGCGTAAAAGTATAAAAAATGAAGACAAATATCATTGTAATCGGACACCCGAGCTCCAAGTTTTTGCTCTTTTTAATTTAAATGCGCAGATCACTGAAGAATACAAAAAATGAACAAAAATGTTACTCTAACCAGGCACCCGAGTGTCAAGTTATAGCCGTTTTTAATTTGGATTCCTAGATTGCGTAAAAATACAAAAAATGAACAAAAATATTGCTCTAACTAGACACCCGAGTGCCAAGTTATAGCTGGTTTTAATTTGGATTCGTAGATCACGTAAAAATACAAAAAAAGATAAATATCTTTGTAATCGAACACTCGAGCACCAAGTTCTGGCCGTTTTTAATTTAAATGTACAGATCACGTAAAAATACAAAAAATGAACAAAAATATAACTCTACTAGACACCCGAGCGCCAAGTTGTTGCCGTTTTTAATTTGGCCTCGTAGATCGCGTAAAAATACAAAAAATGAAGACAAAAATCATTGTAATCGGACACTCGAGCGCCAAGTTTTGGTCGTTTTAAATTTAAATGCACAGATCACGAACAATACCAAAAATGAACAAAAATATTACTCTACCTAGACACACGAGCGCCAACTTATAGCCGTTTTTTATTTGGATTCGTAGATCGCGTAAAAATACAAAAAATGAAGATAAATATCATTATAATTAGACCCCCGAGCACCAAGTTTTGGCTGTTTTAAATTTAAATGCATAGATCATGTAAAAATGCAAGAAATGAACATAAATTGTACTCTAACTAGACACTCGAGCGCTAAATTATTTCCTATTCTAATTTGTATTTGTGGATCACGTAAAAGTACAAAGATTGAAGACAAATATCATTATAATCGGACACCAGAGCGCCAAGATTTGGCCGTTTTTAATTTAAATGCGCTAATCACATAAAAATACAAAAAATGAACAAAAATATTACTCTAACCAGACACTTGAGCACCAAGTTATGGTCGTTTTTAATTACGATTCATAGATTGTGTAGAAATACAAAAAATGAAGACAAAGATCATTGTAGTCGGACACCCGACCATTAAATTTTGGCCATTTTTAATTTAGATGCACAGATCACGTAAAAATTCAAAAAATGAAACAAAAATACTACTCTAACCAGACACACGAGCACCGAGTTATAGCCATTTTTAATTTGGATTCCTAGGTTGCGTAAAAATACAAGAAATGGAGACAAATATCATTGAAATCAGACAACCAAGCGCCAGGTTTTGGCTGTTTTTAATTTACATGCGCGGATCACGTAAAAATACAAAATATGAACAAAAATATTGCTCTAACCAGACACTCGAGCGCCAAGTTATAGCCATTTTTAACTTGGATTCGTAGATCGCTTAAAAATACAAAAAATAAAGACAAATATCATTGTAAGCGGACACCCAAGCGCCAAGTTTTTCGCCGTTTTTAATATAAATGCGCAAACCATGTAAAAATACAAAAAAGAACAAAAATTGTACTTTAACCAAACACCCGAGTGCTAAGTTATTTCCTATTTAAATTTGGATTTGTAGATCGCGTAAAAGTACAAAAAATAAAGACAAATATCATTGTAATTAGACACCCGACCACCAAGTTTTGGCCGTTCTTAATTGACATGCGCAAATCACATTAAAATACAAAAGATGAAAAAAAATATTGCTCTAACCAGACATCAGAGTGCCAAGTTATAGCCGTTTTTAATTAGTATTCATAGATCGCGTTACATATCGTGACCTAAAACGACTATAATTTGTCGCCCGGTTGTCAGGTTAGAATGAGTTTGTGTAGGTGTGTGAGTGCGCGACTGTGTTTGTGCTCGAGTGTGCGCACACGCGTGTTTGCGCGCGTTTGTGGGTCTGTGTGCACGCGTACGCGTGTTTGTGCTTGTGTGCACACGCGCTTACATGTTTGTGTGTGTGTGCGCGCACGCGCATGCGTGTTTGCGTGTGTTTATGCATTTGCGCGCGCGTGTTTTTGCGTGTGTGAGTGCATGCGCGCGTGTTTGTGCGTATGTGCATGCGTGCGCGTGTTTGCGCATTTTTGTGCATACGAGCGCGCGCGCGCATGTTTGTGCGTGTTTACTTGCATGCGTGTTTGTGCGTGTGTGAGCGCGCGCGCGTGTTTGTGCGTGTGTGTGCTTGTGTGCGCATGTTTGGGCGTGTAAAAGCATGCACGCACGCGCGCGTGTTTGTGCGTGTGTGCATGCGCATGCATGTTTGTCCGTCTGGGAGCGCGCGCGCCTGTGTTTCGGTGTGTATGCGCACGCACGCGTGTTTGTGCGTGTGTTAGCGCGCACGCGTGTGTTTTTGCGGGAGTGAGCGCACAACCATGTTTGTGGGTCTGTGTGCATATTTGTGCATCTGTGTGTGTGTTTGTGCATATATGCGCGCGCACGCGTGTTTATTCGTATGTGAGCGCACAAGCGTGTTTGTGCGTGTGTGTGCGCGCACGCATGTGTTTGTGTGTGTGTGTGTGTGCGTGCGTGTTTGTGCTTATGTGCGCGCGCTTGTTTGTGCGTGTGTACCCGCGCGTGCGTGTTTGCACTTGTTTGCGTGTGTTTATGCGTCTGCGAGCGTACGCGCATGTTTCTGGGCGTGTGAGCGCGCACGCGTGTTTGTTCATGTGGGTACGCGCTCGCGTGTTTTTGCACGTGTTTGTGCATCTGTGCGCGGGCGTGTTTGAGCGTGTTAGCGAGCGCGCATGTGTTTACACGTGTTTCTACGTCTGTGCGCATGCGTGTTTGTGTGTGTCAGCATGCGCGAGTGTGTGAATGTGGGAACATACGTGTGCGTTTGTGCATGTTTGTGCATTTGTGTGCGCGCACGCGTGTTTGTGCATATAGGCGAGTGTTTATGTGTCTGCACGCGCGTGCGTGCGTGTTTGTGCTTGTGTAAGCGCGCGCGCATGTTTATACGTGTACGCACACGCATGCGTGTGTTTGTGCGTGTTTGTGCATCTGTGCGCGAGCGCGTTTGCAGGTGTGACCGTGCGTGAGCGTGATTGAGCGTGTGTGCGCACGTGCGCGTGTTTGTGCATGTGTTAGCGCGTGTTTTTACGTGTGTGCGCACGCGGGTTTGTGCATGGGCACACGCGTGTTTGTGTGTGCGGGCACGCACGTATTTATGCGTTTGTACGCGCGCGTGTTTGTGCGTGAGGGGGCGTGCGCGCGTGCTTGCATGTGTTTGGGCGTGTTTGCGCGTGTTTGTGCGTCTATATGCGCGCGCGCGCGTGTTTGCGCGTGTGGGCATGTGCGTGTTTGTGCATATGCGCGCGTGCGTGTTTGGGCATGTGTGCGCGTGCGCATGTGTTTGTGCGTGTGGGCACGTGTTTGTGCATGTTTGTGCCTGTGGGCGTGCGCGCACGTGTTTGTGCATGTGGGCGCGCGCACGCGTGTTTAGGCATGTGCACGCACGCATGCGTGTTTGTGCTTCTGTGCGAGTGCGCGTGCGCGTGTTTATGTGTTTGTTCGCATGTTTGTGCAAGTAAGTGCATGTGCGCGTGTTTGTGCGTGTGTGAGCACGCGAGCGTGTTTGTGCGTGTGTGGGCACGCGCGCACGTGTTTGGCGTGTGTACGCGCGCGCGTGTGTTTTTGCATCTATGTAGGTGCGTGTTTGCGGGTGTGAGCGTGTTTGCGCGTGTTTGTGAGTATTAGACCAAGTCTTCATTTCCTCAAAATGATAGGATGACCAGCAAAGTACCAAGGCCCGCCATTTAATACTTGATGAAGGTCAAAATCTTCTTTGAAACGAAAGAAGAAGAAACCATTATCATTATTAAAAACATCAAGCACATTCTCGTTACCCCAAAAACGAGTAGCATACTGGTGAATTAAACTATAAGGAAGCTTTTTATCAAGAAAATAACCCACAAGGGTATTAGACCACCTATCCGCTTCCCTACGAAATATAGCAGCTAGAGGCGCTCACACACACACAAACACGCGCGCGCACTCACACAGAGGCACAAACTCGTGCAAACACGCGCTTGCGAGCGCACATGCACAAAAACGTGCACGTGCGCTTAAACGCACAAACACGCGCAAACATGCGCGTGCGCGCACACACGCATAAACACGCGCCCAAGTTACACTTATTAGAAATGGCTATAACTTGGCACTCGGGTGTCTGGTTAGAGTAATATTTTTGTTCATTTTTTGTATTTTTACGTGATCCGCTCAATAAAATTAAAAACGGCCAAAAGTTGGCGCTCGGGTGTCCAATTACAATGATATTTGTCTTCATTTTTTGTATTTTTACGCGATCCACGAATCCAAATTAAAAATGGCTATAACTTGGTGCTCGGGTGTTTGGTTAGAGTAATATTTTTGTTCATTTTTTGTATTTTTACATGATCTGTGCATTTAAATTTAAAACGGCCAAAACTTAATGGTCGGGTGTTCGATTACAATGATATTTGTCTTCATTTATTATATTTTTACGCGATCTACAAATCCAAATTAAAAACGGCTCTAACTTGGCACTCGAGTGTCTGGTTAGAGTAATATTCTTTTTTCATTTGAAGTATTTTTTCGTGATCTGCGCATTTAAATTAAAAACGGCCAAAACTTGGTGCTCGGGTGTCTGCTTACAATGATATTTGTCTCAATTTCTTGTATTTTTACGCTATCTACGAATCGAAATTAAAAACGGCTATAACTTGGTACTCGGGCATCTGGTTAAAGCAATATTTTTGTTTATTTTTTGTATTTCTACGTGATCTGTGTATCGAAATTAAAAACGGCCAAAACTTAGCACTCGGGTGTCCAATTACAATGATATTTATTTTTATTTACTATATTTTTATGCGATCTACGAGTCCAAATTAGAAACGGTTATAACTTGGCACTCGGGTGTCCGGTTAGAGTAATGTTTTTATCTTCATTTTTTGTATTTTTACGTGATCTGTACATTAAAATTAAGAACAGCCAAAACTTGGCGCTCGGGTGACCGATTACAATGAAATTTGTTTTTATTTTCTATATTATTACGCGATCTATGAGTCCAAATTAGAAATGGTTATAATTTGGCACTCGGGTGTCCGGTTAGCGTAATGTTTTTGTTCTTTTTTTGTATTTTTACGTGATCTGCGCATTCAAATTGAAAACGGCCAAAACTTGGCACTTGGGTGTCCGATTACAATGATATTTGTCTTCAATTTTTGTATTTTTACGCGATCTACGAATCCAAATTAAAAACGGCTATAACTTGGCGCTCAGGCGTCTGGTTAGAGAAATATTTTTGTTCTTTTTTTGTTTTCCTACGTGATCTGCGCATTGAAATTAAAAAGGACCAAAACATGGCGCTCGGGTATCCTATTACAATGATATTTATTTTTATTTTCTATACTTTTACACGATCAACGAGTCCAAATTAGAAACGGTTATAACTTGGCACTTGGGTGTCTGGTTAGAGTAATATTTTTATTCATTTTTTGTATTTTTACGTGATATGCTCAATAAGATTAAAAATGGCCAAAAGTTGATGCTCGGGTGTCTGATTACAGTGATATTTATCTTCATTTTTTGTATTTTTATGTGATCTACGAATCTAAATTAAAATGGTTATAACTTGGCGCTCAGGTGTCTTGTTAGAGTAATAGTTTTGTTCATTTTTTGTATTTTTGCGTGATCTGTGCATTTAAATTTAAAATGGGCAAAACTTGATGGTCGGATGTTCGATTACAATGATATTTGTCTTCATTTTTTATATTTTTACGCGATCTACGAATCCAAATTAAAAACAGCTTTAACTTGGCGCTCGGGTGTCTGGTTCGAGTAATATTCTTTTTTCATTTTTTGTATTTTTCCGTGATCTACGCATTTAAATTAAGGACCGCCAAAACTTAGCGCTTGAGTGTCTGCTTATAATGATATTTTTCTCCATTTCTTGTATTTTTACGCGATCTACAAATTGAAATTAAAAACGGCTATAACTTGGCGCTCGGATGTCCGGTTAAAGCAATATTTTTTGTTTATTTTTTGTATTTCTACGTGATCTGTGTATCGAAATTAAAAACAGCCAAAACTTGGCACTCGGATGTCCGATTACAATGATATTTGTTTTTATTTACTATATTTTTATGCGATCTACGAGTCCAAATTAGAAACGGCTATATCTTGGCACTCGGGTGTCCGGTTAGAGTAATGTTTTTATCTTTATTTTTTGTATTTTTACGTGATCTGTACATTAAAATTAGGAACGGCAAAAACTTGGCGCTCGGGTGACTGATTACAATGATATTTGTTTTTATTTTTTATATTGTTACGCGATCTACGAGTCCAAATTAGAAACGGCTATAATTTGGCACTCGGGTGTCCAGTTAGCGTAATGTTTTTGCTCATTTTTTGTATTTTTACGTGATCTACGCATTCAAATTAAAAACGGCCAAAACTTGGCACTCGAGTGTCCGATTACAATGATATTTGTCTTCAATTTTTGTATTTTTACGCGATCTACGAATCCAAATTAAAAACGGCTATAACTTGGTGCTCGGGCGTCTGGTTAGAGAAATATTTTTGTTCATTTTTTGTTTTCCTACGTGATCTATGCATTGAAATTAATAACGGCCAAAACATGGCGCTCGGGTATCCTATTACAATGATATTTATTTTTATTTTCTATATTTTTACGCGATCTACAAGTCCAAATTAGAAACGGTTATAACTTGGCACTTGGGTGTTCGGTTTGAGTAATATTTTTGTTCATTTTTTGTATTTTTACGTGATATATATGCTCAATAAAATTAAAAACGGCCAAAAGTTGGCGCTCGGGTATCCGATTACAGTGATATTTGTCTTCATTTTTTGTATTTTTACGCGATCTACGAATCCAAATTAAAAATGGCTATAACTTGGCGCTCGGGTGTTTGGTTAGAGTAATAGATTTGTTCATTTTTTTGTATTTTTACGTGATCCGTGCATTTAAATTTAAAACAGCCAAAACTTGGTGCTCGGGTATTTGATTACAATAATATTTGTCTCCATTTTTTGTATTTTTACGCGATCTACAAATCTAAATTAAAAACGGCTAAAACTTGGCGCTCAGGTGTCTGGTTAGAGCAATTTTTCTGTTTATTTTTTGTATTTCTACGTGATCTGTGTATCGAAATTAAAAATGCCCAAAACTTGGCCCTCGGGTGTTCGATTACAATGATATTTGTTTTTATTTACTATATTTTTACGTGATCTACGAGTCCAAATTAGAAACGGCTATAACTTGGCACTCGGGTGTCTGGTTAGAATAATATTTTTGTTCATTTTTTGTCCTTTTACATGATCTACGCATTAAAATTAAAAATGGCCTAAACTTGGCTCTCGGGTGTCCGATTACAATGATATTTGTTTTTATTTACTATATTTTTATGCCATCTACGAGTCCAAATTACAAACGGCTATAAACTGGCACTCAGGCGTCTGGTTAGAGTAATATTTTTGTTCATCTTTTGTATTTTTATGTGATTTGCGCATTTGAATTTAAAATAGCCAAAACATGGTGCACGTGTGTCTGATTACAATGATATTTGCCTTCATTTTTAGTATTTTTAGACGATCTACGATTCCAAATAAAAAACAGCTATAACTTGGCACTTGGGTGTTCGGTTAGGACAATTGTTTTGTTTATTTTTTATATTCTTATGTGATCTGTGTATCGAAATTAAAAACGGCCAAAACTTGGTGGTCAGGTGTCTGATTACAATGATATTTGTCTTCATTTTTTGTATTTTTACATGATCTACGAATGCAAATTAAAAACGGCTATAGCTCGGAGCTCAGGCGTCGGGTTAGAATAATATTTTTGTTTATTTTTTGTATTTTTATGTGATTTGTTCAATAGAATTAAAAACAGCCAAAAGTTGGCGCTTGGGTGTCCGATTACAATGATATTTGTCTTTACTTTTTATATTTTTTCGCGATCTACGAATCCAAATGAAAAACGGCTATAACTTGGCACTCGGGTGTCTGGTTAGAGTAATATTTTTATTCATTTTTTGTATTTTTCTCTGATCTGCACATTTAAATTAAAAACGGCCAAAATTTGGCGCTCGGGTGTCATATTACAATGATGTTTGTCTCCATTTCTTGTATTTTTACGCAATCTACGAATCGAAATTAAACAGGCTATAACTTGGCGCTCAGGTGTTTGGTTAGAGTAATATTTTTGTTTATTTTTTGTATTTTTTCGTGAGCTGCGCATTAAAATTAAGAACGGCCAGAACTTGGAACTCGGGTGACCGATTAAAATGATATTTGTTTCTATTTTCTATATTTTTACGCGATCTATGAGTCCAAATCAGAAATGGCTATAACTTGGCACTCGGGTATCCGGTTAGAGTAATATTTTTGTTTATTTTTTGTATTTTTTCGTGAGCTGCGCATTAAAATTATTAATGGCCAAAACATGGCACTCGGGTGACCGATTAGAATGACATTTGTTTTTATCTTCTATATTTTTACGCGATCTACGAGTCCAAATTAGAAACGGCTATAACTTGGCACTCGGGTGTTTGCTTAGAATAATGTTTTTGTTCATTTTTTGTATTTTTTCATGATCTGCGCATTCAAATTAAAAACAACCAAAACTTGGCACTCGAGTGTCCGATTACAATGATATTTATCTTTAATTTCTGTATTTTTACACGATCTATGAATCCAAATTAAAAACGGCTATACCTTGGCGCTTGGGCGTTTAGTTAGAGTAATATTTTTGATCATTTTTTGTATGCTTACGTGATATGCGCATTTGAATTTAAAATAGCCAAAACATGGTGCACGTGTGTCTGATTACAATAATATTTGCCTTCATTTTTTGTATTTTTAGGCGATCTATGAATCCAAATAAAAAACAGTTATAACTTGGTGCTCGGGTGTCAGGTTAGGAAAATTTTTTTGCTTTTTTTTTTAATTTTATATGATCTTTGTATCGAAGTTAAAAACGGCCGAAACTTGCCGCTCGAGTGTCTGATTACAATGATATTTGTCTTCATTTTTTTGTATTTCTACGCGATCTACGAATCCAAATTAAAAATGGCTACAAGTTGGCCCTCGGGCGTCTAATTAGAGTAATATTTTTGTTCATTTTTTGTATTTTTACGTGATCTGCGCGCTTAAATTTAAAACGGCCAAAATTTGGCGCTCGGGTGTCCAATTACAATGATATTTGTCTCCATTTCTCGTATTTTTATGCGATCTACGAATCCAAATTAAAATGGCTTTAACTTAGCTCTCGGGTGTCTGGTTAGAGTAATATTTTTGTTCACTTTTTGTATTTTTACGTGATCTGTGCATTAAAATTAAAAACGGCCAAAACTTGGTGCTCGGGTGTCTGATTACAATGATATTTGTCTTTATTTTCTATATTTTTACGTGATCTACGAGTCCAAATTATAAACGGCTATAACTTGGCACTCGGGTGTCCGGTTAGAGTAATATTTTTGTTCATTTTTTGTGTTTTTACATGATCTGCTTAGTAAAATTAAAAACAGCCAAAAGTTGGCGCTCGAAACAACGATCAGAGACTTTTTCTGAGAGACTACGTGATGTTAACTACATGTAGTTAACATTTAGTTCACAAATCGGGCAATAAAATCTCTTATGTAGTTAACAATGCCCAAAAATTGTTGGACCTATTTGGCTGAATTAAGCTGATCCAGAAATTGATGGAGATGATGGCAGATATGAGGTTGAAACTGGAATTTTCCTTGGGTGATAGTCATTCCGAGAAAATCAATAGTAGCCTGTCCGATGATCATCTTCTTTTCTGAGAGCATTATCCCAATTGAACCAGAAGGGACTGGAATTTCTCAAGTAGTGCTTGGTGGTGTTCTTTTGTGGGTGAGAACAGCAGGATATCATCAATATAAATTAATGTATCGTGCTCTAAAGGTTTGAAAATCTTCACCATAGCCCGGTGAAAGAATGAAAGGGCAATCTTTAATCCAAGGGGCATGACAGTCACTGGAAATGGTGGTTGGGGATACAGAAGGCAGTCTTGTGTCTGTCATCAGGATGAATTCCCAGTTGCCAAAAACCAGCTTTGAGATCAAACTTTGAGAAGATTTTTGCCTGGGCCAACCGTTTGAATAAGAAAAGATGATTGGGAAGGGGAAACTTATCATTAAGCAGGAACTGATTCAGGGGTTGATAATTCACAACCAATCTTATTTTCCCTCGAGCTTGTTCAGACCGCTTATTGACATAAAAAGTTTCGCATGCCCATTGAGAAACAGTAGGTTCTATGAGTCTTTCAGCTTGGAGTTGAGTGATTTTTGCAGTGGCTAGTGCATAGTATTCTGGGGTCATTCCACCGTGACTAGCTTTGGTTGGGTTTATATCCTCATTTCTTTTGAAGGGAAGTGTAACAAAGAAATCAGGATTTTTCCAAAGGGGGTTAAGACATTTTTTTAGAAAGGTTGTGTGGGATTCGGCACATGAATATTCTATGAGCTGGGTTTTAATGGTCTCAAAAGGTTGGGTGAGGTAGAGATGGGGTATAGAAGACCATGGGAGAGTAAAGGTTTTGTAGGCTAGACTAGAAGCTGACCATTTTATTTTGGGTAATTCTTGTAAGATATCGAATCCAACAAGAAGATCTTTTCCAGGCAAATGAAAACCATAGACTTTCTTCTTAATCACCAGATTTGGGAATAGCTTAATGAGAATTGGTTTACTGATATGAGAAATAGTAAATTTCTCACCATTAGCTGCTCGAAAATCTTGTGAACAGGTTAACCAATAGGTGGCAGGTAAAAGGTTAGGGTTTATGATAGAGCATGCAGCTCCTGTATCAAAAAAAGCTAGACAGGTAAGGGTTTTGAGTATTTGTCTAAAAGGATATGAATCTTAGCACTTGGGCTGAGCTGGATCTGGGTAATGGGTTGGATGGGGTATATGTCTGAGTCCGAGAAAGGGGTAGAGGACAAAGAAGTTTCAGTAAGAGGGTAAGAGATGGCGCATAGGGTTTCTGCATTGGGTTCATCATCAAGTGAAAAAAGGGATTCAAGATTACTAGACTCAAGTGCTTTAAAATTTTCAAATCAGGCAGTATGCTTTTGCTTTTTCTTCTAGGCTTTACATTCTTTGGCAAAGTGGCCTTTCTTGCCACAGACAAAACAACGATCAGAGGACTTGCCTTTGCCAGGAAATTTCTTCTTCCTGAAGAATTTCCATTTGACTTTTCGAGACTTTTTCAGTTTGGGAACCCATCTGAAAGTTCTGCGCTTGTAATGTCTGGCCTTCTTAGTGGAACAATCACATTTGTCACCATCATAACATTTGATCTTTAGGTCTGGCCGTTCACAGGCTTTGCCTAATCTTTTTCCGATTTGCTCAACATCATGAAGGAATTTCCTTTGATTACAGAGACGCTCCAGAGCCTATAAGGAGATTTGATAGATTTTTCCAATAGAGATTGAGTGTAATTCAAGATCTCGAGTTTGCATGACCTTGGCACTTTCTTTCCCTAGTGGGTCAGGAGAGAATTGAGAAAAACTTGTTTGAGGTTCGGATCATCCATACCTTTTAACAGGTAGAAGAGCTTGGACATCCGATCATAGTGTTTCTCTAGATCTTTTCTGTCAAATGAACAACACTTCATGTGCAAATAGTCTTCTCTTGCTTGGGTAAGAAAGTGGTCTAGAATTCTAAGAAATTCACTATATAGATGAGATAGGAACAAATCCATGTTTGCAACCTGGTAGACTTATAGTTGCCAGTATTCACCAAGCGCGATCCACCAATCACGCAATCTACCTTGGAATCTGGCAATAAGGTGTTGGAGAGCAGTAGCAAAAGTCATGCCAGGGTGGTGCATTTTTGCCTGAAGCCATGAGTGCATTTCAAAGAAAATGTCTCTCCATTTAGAGGAAGGGACATCATCAAGAGTAAAGTGTTTTTTGACATCAGATGGAAGAGTTTTTGGAGAAGAGCCAGTTGCTGGCGAAAAGCTAGTGTCATGTTCTTCATCAAGGGGTTCATCTTGTGTAACTCCTTCAGGAGGAGTGGTAGAAGCATTGTCATCACCAGGGTTAACCATAAACAGTTTTAGGGGCACAAAAGATTATGTGTCTGTAATATCTTCACTAGACACCAGAGAAGATGAAAAAGAGGAGATGACACCATTAACATCTTCAAGTTTTGTAAAATCAAGAATGGGGTTTGCTGCCGGTGAGGTGGTATGAAAAATTCTGCTTCTCAAAAAGGAAGAAATGGGGTTTATAGATGGAGGTTGAATGGGAAATACCTCTGGAGGTTTGCTTGAGGCTCCAGTGATAGAATCAGGTGGTGGTGGAGGATGGATAATAGGCTTTTTTGATGGCTGAAGGGTAGTCGAAACAGGTGGGGTTAATGGAGGTTGAGAGGAAGTTAAAGGAGTGGTGAGGTAAGGTTGGGTTGTCTTTGGGTGATAAGTTTGTCTTGGCAGTGTAGGAGGTATTAAGGATTGAAAAGGATTATATTCTGAAAAGAAAGTAGTGAGGGGTTGAAGGGGGGTTTTGCTTGAAAGATTGATGGTTGTGGCTTAGGAATAGAGAAGAATAGGTCATGGATAGGTAGAGAGGAGAATGGTCTTAACACTTGGACTGGTAAAGGGTTGGTAGCTTTCTATTTTTCGTGGAGTTGTTTTTCAAGGGAATGAAGTTGGTATTCAAGGTCTCTATTCTTTTGTTCACCACTAGCTAGCAGCTGAGATGTACGTTTGAAATCCATACCTGAAGTTGCTAGGGCTAATAGTTGGTGGTGAAGACCTTCTATATTGGCTTTGAGATCCGCTATAAGGCTTCAAGGGTGTTAAACCTTGTAGAAACAGTTTGTTGGGCTATCTCTTACCTTTTGGTGAGGTGAGTGAGAGCTTTGTTCTAAGCTCTAGTATTTTCAGCTTGCCAGTTCAAAGCAACTTCAGCGACTGAGATCTTTTTCCTTTGACCTTGGCTATCAACTGCAGTGGGATTTTTGATTTTCCATACATGGGTGGTGTCTTCTTGAAGGAAGTCATAATTATGAAGAAGGGGAAATTCTGTTTCATATCCAAGGATTTGTGGGTGAAACATACAGCAATCCTTGGGGATGGAAAGAGCATCTGATTGTGGTGGTTCTTGTCTGGGTTGGATTTTGTCAGGTGGTTTACACCTTGTCAGGTTTCTAAGTGCCTCCTTCTTGGCGGCTTTTCTGGCCCGCCTCCTTTCTCCTTTTGCTCTTTGCTCCGCTGCATAGTTTGGATTCATTTCCTGAAGACGTTGTCACCTAAAGCAACGTCTCGCAAGGCGTTCCTATCGTCTTTCTTCTTCATTATCATCATCAACAAGCCAGGTGGGTTGTTCTTGGCATGCCTGACAATCACAATCAAGATCATACCAGATATGACCATTAAAGTCGCGGCCATTGTATACTTCTTTTCCATCACCATCAAAAGAGTATACCGGGAGGTTTCGCTCAATGATGTTAATTTCAGTGGGGAAAACTAGGCAGTTGACATTAGGGGTTTGGTGTATGGGAAACTCAATTTGAACGGAACCATCAAGGTTTTGGATAAATTTGGGATCAGTGGTTTGAATGGTTTGGTTTTGGGTATGAAACTGTTCATAATTGTTACCCAAGAGGTAGGGAGAAGTTTGACCAATTCCTCTTTGGAAATTTGGCAGGGGACATAAGTGCAGTGAGGAATACCACGGGTGTCTATGTCAAGAAAAATGGCATCTATGGTTGGATTGGTAAGAGAAACTGGAAGATCCTAAGCATGATCTGGGACCCTGTAGACCATCTGGTAGTGTAAAGTGGTGGCAATTTTGGAATCCACTTGTTTTGCTCCAAAAATCTGGATCTGGACCTTCAGGGCTGAGAGCAAGTGTGGATCTCTCAAAGACATGTTGAAGTTGGGAAAAAAGGTAACCATAATTATTCCAGCATTTAGAGTGGTTTGGATAGTACCAATACAAGCATGTTGATACTGTATAAAAGTGGAATCAAGAAGAGCTATTCGGGAGACAACTAGTAAACCTTTTCTACCATGGAATGTGAGAGCTAGACGAACAACTACCCAGTGTAAATGGGAATAGCCGTCTGTTAGCCACTGGGAGGGAAGATTTTCGGGTAGTGAAAGGGTAAGCAATTGTTCTTTTCCAGTTGTAGGAATAGTATACTAGTGCATGGGAGAAGCTTGAATATGTTCTTTACAAAGTTTCTGCTAGCCGTTTCCAATGGCATGGATAATTTTTGTTTTTAAAGACTTACTGGGTTTAGAATAAGCCATATAAGGACTAAGGATAGGTATTTCTGAAGGTGGAACAACTTCTGCACTAGGATGATAAGATACATCATATACAGACTCTTTAATAGACCTAGCAGTACCATCACGATAAATATTAGAAGAACATGAGGTGGAAGAAGAGGTAGAAGAAGCAGATGAGGACCTTCGTAACTGTGACATGGTGGGAAGAAGGTTAAGCTTTTCCGAGATTATACCTAGCAGGTTTCCCGGCCGAACTTAAACTCCATTTTCCTAAGGACTTACCAATAGTTCACCAGTGTTTTAGCTAGATACAAACTTAAGGAAGAGTTCAAGTTCTGGTTTTCTGATCTGCCAGCTCACACGAAGTGCAAGCAGAGAGCATACTAATCCGAGAACTGAACAACCAGGGCTCTGATGCCAATTCTGCATAGACAGAAGTAGCTCACAGGATTTCACAGAATTCCAACCCTAAAGCGTATACCAAAAACAAAACAGAAGAAAGCGTATACCAAAAACAAAACAGAAGAAAGGATTAGTGATTCAGAGAGATTTGAAGATATAAAAGAAAGAAATGCTCAAGAGGAAACATAAGAGAAACATAATAAAACACACTGAGATTTTTTTGATGGAAAATATTACAGTGACTGATACTGACTACTACAGTGACTGATACTGACTACTACAGTGACTTCCTGGTTCTTCTAGATTGTTACATAGGAAAAATATAAACATTAGACAACAGATATTTTTACATGATGCCACAAACAAGGGGCACATGGCATATCAGACAAATAACACGCCTTTTTATACAACTGGAAATGCTGGAAATGTAGAGTGTTCTACTGGTGAATCTGTTGGAGGCTGAGTGAACTAGTCACTCTCAGAGCTGTTGTAGTGGGAGTCTGGTGGTTCTTTTTCATTAGAAGGGTCATCTCGATCCAAGGGAAAGTAGGGACGCCAGTCTGGTCCTTTGCAGAAGATGTGAGAGATGTGGCGGTGCATGGTTATGGCACTGAGCAACTCTATTATGTCAAAAGCAATGTACTTATTATGGATATGGTGAAATAGTGTCCAAATAAGCTTTGCTTCGTCTGGATGGGAAAATTTCCACTGATAATTAGTAACTAATTGATCAAGAGGAAGTTGGTACTATTCTTTGTGGTTGAGTAGGATCATGGTCTGAAGCAATAGGAACCAGTCAAGGGTTCGATTTCTGCGGATGGGGTAATTGGCAAGATTATATTCGAAATAAGCTTGAATTTGGCCACGGTTATGAAAATAATACAATGACTCATTAGGGTTTAAAGATTGTGCCAGGTTGGGGTCATCAGGAGGGTCTACTGGAAAGATAGTATCTGAGGGAAAAAAGGCTGGGTCCTTTTTAAAGGTTATAAAGACATACCGATGGTAATGGGTTTAGAGCAATGCTAGCCAAGTTTCAATAGGATGGAACCAGGTTAAAAGGGTAAGGAGATTCCATGCTCGAGGGTTTGGGTTAGGCCTGGAATTTGGAAAGGTTGATTGCATCAAGTAAGCATAAAGAGTCCTTGAATCGAATAGGAATGGGATAGTATATTCTTCATAGAGATACCAGAAAAAACATAATGCCTCTTTTGGAAAATTGTATTCATTTCTGATTTAGAAAAGGGTGAGAAAGGGGTTGTCAACAGGGAAGATGAGGCCTTTTAAACACAATCCATGTTTGGATATAAGGATGGTTAAAAACCGTAACCAGTTTATTCTGGAATGGCTGGGGGGTGACCTTGTTCAACTCATTATCATCGATTGGACTTCTGAAGGAAGATTATATACTGGGAAAACAAGTTGTACAGGGATGTGTTGTGGATCTGGGAAAGCTAGTGATGGTTGTCCTGGCTGTGAACCAGTAAAGGATGAAGGTTGGTTTGGATCAGGGTTATGGTACAGATGTAGGGGATAACTGGATGAGTTTGGACTGGGTTTCTAGAAAGAAAATCTGCAAGAACATTCTTTTTCCCTTGGAGGTGTTTTACTTCAAAATTCCATTGGGGAAACCATTCTGCCCATCTGAGAAGTTGGGCATGTGGGAGAATTTTTCTCTTGAGTTGGAGCATTTTTGGGAATGAGGACATGTCCATTTCGATAAGAAATCTGCATCCAATGAGATGGAATTGAAATTTTTCAATACCGCGGCGGACGGTAAGAATTTCTTTGAATGTTGAGTGGTAATGTTGTTCAGAGGGTTTGAATTGTCCACTTGCATAGGCGCATATATTTCTTTTGCCATTATCATCTGTGAGAAGAGCAGCACCCCAACATTGATCACTTGCGTCAGTTTGGAGGACAAATTTGCTGTCTGGTTGAGGAATTTACAAAGCCGGGAGAGTCTTTGCTTGAGCCTTGATGGACTGAACTGCCTTAGTTTGTTCATTTTTCCATTCAAAACAATCTTTCTTTAAGAGCCTGGAGAGTGGTGAAACAAATCGGCCAAAAGTCCTCTGATCGTTGTTTTGTCTGTGGCAAGAAAGGCCGCTTTGCCAAAGAATGTAAAGCCTAAAAGAAAAAGCAAAAGCTTACTGCCCAACTTGAAAAATTTGAAGCACTTCAGTCTAGTGATCTTGAATCCCTTTTTTCACTTGATGATGGACCCAATGCAGAAACCCTATGCGCCATTGATTACACATGAATAGTGTAATTACAAACTCCACATTTTGATACACATTGATGCCTTTAAGTAGTTAATCTTAAAGTTTTATCATTATTTTATTACTTATAACTTTTATTTTCTTAATTTCAAGGAAAATGGCAAAATAATTGAGATTAGCAGCGATGAAAGTGGCTGTCACGGAGAAAAAATTGTCTGAAGTTCAAGATGGTTGAAGTGGTGTGCAGCTGAAGCTCTAGCTTGACACACTGTCAGTTTTTTGACCATATCTTTTCACTCACAATTCGGATTGACTTGATTCTTCTTTGGCTGGAAAGAAGACTCAAAGGGCTACAACTTTTGTGTTTTAATCGAAGCCTGAATCCATCATCTTCGAGGTCAAAATTGCATTGGAAGTCAACGACAGAAAGCTGTCAGAAGAAAAAAATGCAAAAAGTGAAACTTATACACTGCCGTTCGGACACCTGGACACATGGAAGCATACTGCAGTCCAGACACCCCATTTGGGTGTCCGGACACCTGGGACACGTGGGAGCCACTTTATTGTTTCATTTTTAGGGTTTTGTGAATGGGTTATAAAAACCCTATGAGCAGCCGTCTAGGGCATCTTCTTTTCATTTTTTCCAGACTTTTAGAGAGTGTTTTAGACTTTAGAAGGAGAGTTTTCAATTTCTTTTTGAAGATGTTTAACAAGGTTTGTGCAACAATTTGTGGATTCGCTTTAGCTTTCATGATTCTTCGTTATTGTTTTCGTTCTTCGAAGTACGGTACTATTTTTGCTTAGATTAATAATATTTTTATTCGTGGTTAGTTTACATTCTTTCTTTCTTCTCGTTCTTTGATTCTTGTTTTAATGATTGGATTCAATTGCATGGATTTCATTATGAATGTAGCGTAAAACCCTAGTTCTTGATTCAACGAATCAAGGAAGGGTAGTTTATGAAAAACGAAGGGATGTGCATAGATCCTTCGCATGGTTTGTAAAAACCTTTGCGGAGTGATCTACGATTGTAAGAATCATTTTATTTTGTTTCAAACACTTTTGAAACCGGAAACCTTTGACTACATTCTCTGTAATCACTAGTAAAGGTTTTCGAGTAAAAATTGATTTAATAATTTTGGGCAAATTAAAATTGATTTCTAAAACAAATCTGGTTTTGGTTATTTGAAAAACCTTTAAAAACAAGAGTTTTTGACTATATTCTCTGTAATCACTGGTAAAAACTCTTGAATATAATTTTCTTAATAATTTTTTAACAAACCCTAATTTAGGTTTGAAACCGAATGTTTTCTTAGAAAATCTTTCCAGTTTTATTATCCATAATGAAATGTGATTTTAAAACTGAGTATCGTGCATTTTTGGAACGTTAACAAGAGTATTTTTTTCCTAATCTATAGCTCCTTTGACGTGAACTATAGATTGTATTTTTAACACATCCCATAGTGAAGTAGTAAACTACCCGAACTTGTGAAGTTGGATCAAGAACCTCTTAATCTTGAATTCTTTAATTTATCCTGAATTTGATTTTAATTTAATTGCTTGTTTTCTTGAAATCTTGATTAGGATAGACAATTTCTTTAAATTCTTGAATTCTTATCAAAGTTAAGTTTTTCTTTTCTTTAAAATTATAAATATAAAAAAAATAAAAATAAAATATTTATTTGGTAAATCTCTTTCTTTAAGCTTTGCTAGGATAAGTTAAGTTTACATTTACAAAATTTGCAATTCTAGTTTTCTTGGCAATTGTTAAATTCCCTAGCATTTGAATTTTAAATTTTCTAGATAACTTAGAAACTAAAACTTTAGATGTGGATTCGACCTCGGACTTACCGAGTTAAAACTACACCGCACACCCTTGCACTTGGGGGTTAATTTAGACGCATTTTCTACAAGCGGTCAAGTTTTTGGCGCCGTTGCTGGGGAACCAATCTTAGTTTTTAGGTTATTAGAATTTTAGGATTAAATTTAATTTAATTTAAAAAAAACGTAAAACTTAAAAATTTCCAAAAATTTCCTAAGTCCCATAACCTTACTTAGTGGTCCAGACACCTAGGTCTTTGGTCTGGACCATAGTTCATTCATTTAATTTAGCTTTCTTAGCTTATGAGCTTTTGGACTCGTAGTGAAGAAGGTCGATTAGAACGTTCTAAGTTTCTAAATCCTCTCTTTGAACTTGAAAATTTTTTAGGAGAATCTCCAAATCTTAGGACCTCTAATCCAATCTTAGAAATGGTTGAGGAACAAGCTGTTGCAGCTAGGCGATCCATGAGGGATATCTTGCAATAGAATAGGCACACTCTGGAATCCTGTATAGTGTGGCCTGAAAACCACACTTTTCACTTTAAACCAGAGATGATACAATTGTTACCTACCTTCCACGGTATGGATTCAGAGAATCCATACGACCACTTAACTCACTTTAGGAACATCTGTGTCAGCATAAAGGATCAAGGATGCCCATTAGAATTAGTATTTCTTAAGCTCTTCCCATTTTCATTGCAAGATAAGGCTGTTAGATGGTTTGAATTCTTACCATCTAATTCCATTCGCACTTGGGATGAAATGCAAGCCATGTTTCTAAATAAGTTTTTTCCACCTAACAGAACTAATGCAATACAGCATCAAATTCTAAACTTTGCTCCACAACATAGCGAAATGTTTTATCAAAGCTGGGAGAGATTTAAAACTCTCTTACATTCCTGTCCTCACCATGGATTTGAGGTTTGGCGTCTAGCTAGTATTTTCTATGGATCATTGACGCCACAATTAAAACAATTTGTGGAGACAATGTGCAATGGGCAGTTTTACGATAAAACTCCCGAAGAATCTTATGAATACTTCGAGTTTTTAGCTGAAAATGCACAAACATGGGATACCACGGGATCTCATAATACTCAGAATACTAGTGGTTCTTCTATTCGAGGTTTGCATCACTTAAGTGAAACTGATGACCTTAAGGCAAGACTAACAATACTGACCCGAGAAATTGAGACCCTTAAGATTGAAAAGGACACACCAATAGTCAAAGAACCCGTAGCAAATGTCTATTGTGTAACTTGTGATAGCCAATCTCATAGAACGGATGATTGTCCTAGTATGCCCATGTGTAGAGAAGTTGTGCAGAATCAGTTATCTAGCGAACTCGTTGTCCATGCTATATACTAATACCGACCTCCATATCGTGGACAAAGTTTGGGAGGAAATCCGTATTCTGAAACATATAATCCAGCCGTGAGGAACCATCCAAATTTCAGTTGGAGAAATAATGAAGCTCAAATGCCACAACCTTATCATACTCCACCTCCTCCAATTCCTCAAGTTCCAGTCACTAATCCAGGATTACCTCAGAATGTGGGACCTTCACATCATACTCCATACATTCCTCCAAATAAGAGGTCCACGGAAGAAACACTTCAACAATTTATGAACACACAATCCACACTTTGGGCTCAAAATAATAGAACTTTGGATGATATTAAGGGGCAATTGACTCTTTTAACTCAAACTTTGACCGCACAACCTAAAGGGCAATTCCCTGCTCAACCACGTCCAAATCTGACCGCCCAAGTAAAAAATGTTAAAGGGTCTTCCAATCTGCCTAGCAATATTGAACAGGTACAAAACATCACGACGCTTAGGAGTGGTAAAACTATAGATAAAACCATTCACCCTAAGATGGTTGAGGTTAGGGAAGAGTTAGAACCTAAGCAGATGTTGGAAGATAATAGGAGGGAAGGAAAACAACATATAGTCATGGAAGAAGAGGAGTCTGAGAAAGAGAAGAATAAGGAAGAGAAAGGGGAGAAACAAAAGGGAAAAGAATAAGAACCAATGTTAGTACCTAGAGAATACGTCCCTAAAGCACCCTTCCCTCAGAGATTTTTGAAAGCTAGGAAAGAAGCCCAAGTAGCTGAATTGCTAGAGGTATTCAAACAAGTGAAAATTAATATACCTCTCCTTGATGCAATTAAGCAATTCCCTTCTTATGCTAAATTCCTCAAGGAATTATGCACTGTGAAAAGGGGCTTAAATGTAAAAGAAAAAGCATTCCTCACTAAGCAAGCGAGTGCCATAGTACAATGTCATGCACCCCCTAAATATAAAGACCCGGGATGTCCAACTATATCTTGTTATATAGGGAGGTATTACATTAGCAGAGCACTGCTTGACTTAGGAGCAAGTGTGAATTTGCTCCCCTACTCAGTGTACGAGCAACTGGGCTTAGGCGAAATAAAACCTACCCGTGTGACCTTACAACTTGTAGATAGATCAATTAAAGTCCCACGAGATATAGTTGAAGATGTCCTGGTGTAAGTGGAAGATTTTTATTTTCCAGTGGATTTTATAATCCTAGATACTCAACCACTTACCAGTTTATCTACACCTAATCAGACACTAGTGATTTTAGGACGACCATTCTTAGCAACATCGAATGCTTTAATTAACTGCAGGAATGGATCCATGAAAATGACTTTTGGTAACATTGAGTTTGAAACGAATATCTTTCATGTTACCAAAAACTAAAAGAGGTGCCTGATATACAAGAAGTAGATTTAGTAGAATCTATGGTCCAGGATTACATAGATCGTGAATTTGTCAAGGATCTTTTAGAAAAAGCTATTCACTTTAGTGAGGAGAATTTGAATTCCACGATATCAAACCAAGAGGTAGTTTGCATTGATTTTTTAGGTGTCGAGGGGATATTAGAAAACACTCAACCACGTTCCATGTTCACCTATGCAAATAATCTTGGGCCATATTTGTGGTTCAAAGATCACTCCAAGGTTATACATTCTCTTGTGTTCTCTACACTAGAAGCATACTCATTCTTGGCACCTCCTAGACTCGAGGAGAATATTTTATTCCTAAAACTATTTGGTAAGGCTCGGGAAAGATTAGGAATTGGATAGTATAGTTTTGCATTAACCTTTGTATATTAGTAGATTAGATTTTTCTTTCTTTATTTTTGATTTATTGTTAGTTTATCTTTTCTTTCATTTTTATTTTTATTTTGTCTTTCTACTAACTCTTTTCTTCTTGTTTTATTTTTCTTTTATTTTTATCTTTTTTTAATTCTAACATACTGCTTGAATAGTTTTTTTTTTTTTGGGTAGGTAAGCGTTGTTTTTATATTACCAAAAAATTTGATTTACAATGAGTTCAATACATCCTCAAAAGGGGCATACCCCGTTTAAGGCACATCCTCAAAAAAGGTACACAATCTAGCTAATCCACTAAATTTCCACTTACATCCCAAGTGGATAGGCTAGGTAGCAAAAACAACATCCGAATTTATTTTTTCCTTGCCTTACTTGGTTTAGAGCTAGTCTCCTTAATGATGCTTCCAATTAGTTGTGCTTGGGAGGAGATTGGTGTAGTGTTTACATATTCCGTTCCTTGCTTAGTTAAAGCCTCATCACCCTCCAGCTCTCTAGTTGGCTTGCCTTTATTTTCTTCATTTGCTTGCTCTTCTTCTTGGCATGTTGAAAGTACATCAAAAATGTTGGATGAAGGTAATGAAATTATCTTTTCATCCTCCAATGCCGAATTGCTTCTTCCCCTATTCCCCACCTCTTGCCATTCTTCCTTCGCTTGTTGCTCCTTAACTTCTTTAACTTTCCATTCTTTCTTGATGTGCTTAGCTTCATTTTTCGGCCTTGAGGGACAAGAGGAAGTGGAATGACCAAAAGCTTTGCATTCTTCACACTTTTTTGGCTTCCATGGAACTTCCACTTTGACTTCATATGGAGTACCATATCCCAAATTGATTTTGAAGGATTTGGGGATGTCTTTGTCAACTTGCGCTTCAATACAAATTCTAGCAAAAGTGAGCCGACTTCTCTTTTGCGTGTATTCATCAAGGAAAAGAGGCTTCCCAATTATGCTAGCTACATAACTCAGACCTTCCTCTGTCCATAGTTCTAATGGGACATTGTAGAATTTCACCCAAATGGGCAATGAAGAGAATTCCTCCTTGTTTAATTGCATGCCCGGTTGCCATCTTTTAATAAGAATTAGCCGATTACCACAATAGTAGGGACCCCTATCTAGTATTGACCTCAATGCATCCTCACTCTTGATATTAAAAATGTAGAAACCATTTTCAAGGGTGACAACCTCTATAACCTCCTCTGCCCATTTTTTCATTGCCCATGTCTTAACATAATGAAAGGAATTCCATTTGTCAACAAAATAGCCTACTAGGACATGCTCCCAATGAATGTAGCCTTTCTTTGAAATTTCAATTGGAATTCTAAGTTCATTTTCATTTAAATCAACATTGAAGAACCTAAGACTTGTTGCCTTTTTTTCACCTTTTGGACCGAATAGAGAAGGCCATAGAGACTTACTTGGCTCGGCTGGAACCGGTTCTGTTATTGTGCTTGCACCCGAGAGGAGGCTTGAATTGAAAGCTTCTCTCTTTAATTTGTCACGTGAGTTGAAGGGGTGTGGCCCACCAACCAAATTGCTTTTCGGTTGTTCTGTTATGTATTCTGCATCTTTACTTGCACTTGAACTAGAATGAGGTGTCCCACCTTTGGAGGCTTCACCATGGGGCCCGCCACTATACCTTGTCTTCAAATAGCAATTCGGGGAAGGAAAGTCACCAGACAGTAAGTCAAATATGGCTGCACTAGAGTGGGAAACCAAGGGATAAATACTTTCTTTTTGCCCGATTACACTTGGGGTAATTGAAGTGGGTCCCTCCACTTCACTTAAGTCAACTCCCAATGTTGGATTCCAGCTGGTTTCGGCTGCTTCATCTTCCTTAACCCCCGGTTTAATGGTTTGACCATTTTGCCTTTGCACGGCAGCACATGGGGTAGCAAAAGTGGACCCACAAGTATTGTCCATATATGCTTTTGGAGATTGGGTTTGCACGGCTATGTCCCCCACCTGAGCGGGAAAAGTCCCGCGCAACGCAACATTGTCCCAGCAAGTGAGATCTCTTGGTGAGTCTTCCATGGCTCCTTCTTTCCGAACTATATTGATTGGATCATTGGCTCGGATGTTTGAGGTTGTTGAAAGGCCCGTTGGTTGCTGCTCCCTACACCGGTCATACTTTGCAAGATTCATCTCCATTTCACGGCTTGGCTGGGAGACTACAACACTCCTCTTGTTGTCTTTGCAGGCCACTTGATGTTCCTTCTTCTTCCTCACATCCGAAGCAATCCCCTTTGGAGTTGAGCTAGCCTTAAGTTTCCTTAATCGCTCAGCTACTTTGGACATAATTTCTGGTGATTGCTCCTCCACTTGAACTTGGCTAACCGGGGGACTACAACAAAGAAAATTATCATAAAAATCATCTTCAACATACCTTTCATCATCTGAATTTGATAGAATTGTTTGAGCACGGGAACTTGATGATTGAACATTTGGACCTCCACTTTTAACTAGCTTTTCTTTAACCAAACTTGCATGAAATTGTTTGAGTGAAAGCTTGGTTGCTGAATTTTTCTTCACCCGAGCTGCCTTCCCCATCAATACGAGTTTGAAATGTAGAGATTTTAGAGAGAGAAAATTTTAGAGAGAGAAGCTCTCAACTTTGCCCATTTCATACTGCTTGAATAGTTCTTTTGGTTTTTCTTCAAAATAAAGAAGCGCTTGAGGTAATATCCTTTTTTGTTTTGGTAAGTAAGTGAATTTAGATTATAGGGAAAATTTACATCATCAAGGGGGCATTCCCCCGTATACTGTACAAACTATACATAATTACTTAATGGGATCTCCCATCTGTTACAAAAGTTAAGATTTTCATCATTGAGCTTAAAAGCATACACTTGAGAAGCTTTCACTCTAACAACATGTTTGATTTCCTTAAGCAGCATAGTAGTGGTTGATGAAGTCCCCATGAAGATCCGAGCATTCCTTTCTTTCCATATATAGTAAATCAAGGCAGACCAAGCTATCTTGCATAGTGTGCTAATGAAGCATTTGTTATTGAATTTACCTGAAGCCCATTCAATTTCATTCGGCCAAGATTGAGTTCCTTTGGTGATGGAGCATAAGTTGAGAACCATTTGCCTCAATTCCCTTGATAAGGAGCACTGAAAAAAGAGATGTTCTATAGTTTCCACTCCTTGATTGCAAAGTAGGCATGCTGTGTCATTAGAGATTCCCCATTTCACTATCTTGTCTTTAGTGTTTAGTTTACCTTTTATTGCCAACCATGATATAAAGCTAAAACGTGGGACATGGTTAGGGAACCACAGAAGCTTGTTCCATTTAACCTTTGGAGCCTGAATCCTGATGGCATTCCAAGTAGCTGAAGCTTTGTAAGTTCCATCTTTGGAGGCTTTCCAAACGAATGTGTCTTGGTGGCAAGAAGGTAGGTACTCTAGTGGTCTCTCCTTTATTATCTCTCTTAGCTCCCAAGTGGTGGGATAGGGCCAACGCCATTGTCCATTTGCTATCACCCTTGAGACTTTAGCATCTCTTGGGATTCCTGCATCATAAGCAACTCTAGCCGTGTACTTAGGAATTAAGGGGCCCATCGGATGCCAATTTGAGTACCAAAGTGATATGGTCTCGCCATTCCCAACCTTATAGTAAGACAAGTGGATAGCAACCTCTCTAAGTTTCAGTATTTTTCTCCATGTCCATGAACAGTCTGATGGGGTTTTAATCTCCCAAAAGCATTTACCTTTTAGTAAGTTGGAGTAACACCAATCTACCCACAAAGATTGTCTTATAGTACAGATGGCCCAAAGATGTCTCAGCATTGAAGCTTTATTCCATTCAATTAGGTTCTGTATGCCAAGTCCCCCTTCCTTAGTAGGAAGACATACATCATTCCATGCAACTTTGCAACCCCATTTCTTTAATTCTGCACCCGTCCACATAAATCTTCTCAAAATCTGCTCCATAGCATTGATCACTTTTTTTGGAAATATGAAGTGGATACTCCAGTACACTTGTATGCTGAAGAGGATGGATTTGATAAGCACTAGTCTTCCTGCATAAGATAGAGCCTTGGATGTCCAACTCTGTACTCTTTTGAGGATCTTGTCAATTAACTCCTTACAATCATCATATTTAAGCTTTGTAGAGATTAGAGGCACACCAAGATACTTCACAGGCAATTCTCCCATCTGGAACCCAAGCAATGAACATAAGTGTTGCTTTTGTTGGAGATTGATGCCACTTATAAATATCCTACTCTTGCTCCCATTTGGTTGCAACCCTGAGTATTTATGAAATTCCAGCAAAGCTTCTTGAATGATAAGAAAAGATGGCTCATTTGGGTAGCATAGAATGAATAAGTCATCTGCAAAGCATATATGGTTGATAGGAGGGTCCAAGCATTTTGGATGATAAGAAAAGTCACCTTGTTGGGCAAGCTTATTAAAAAGTCTTGTGAAGAACTCCATAATCAAGATGAAGAGGTAGGGAGATAAAGGATCACCCTGCCTAAGTCCCCTTGCTCCTGGGAAATATCCTTCCAATACACCATTGAGAGAAACAGAGAAATGAGGAGTTGTAATGCAAGTTTCAATCCACCTAATAAATCTAGGTGGGAGACTCAAAGCATACAGAATATCCATAATTAGATCCCATGAGACCGAATCAAAGGCCTTCCTTAAATCAATCTTCATGGCACATCTTGGGGATAGGTTCTTTCTATGGTAATTCCTTACTAGTTCTTGCATTAGCAGTATTTGATCAGAAATGGATCTCCCTTTGACAAAGGCAGCTTGCTGGGGGCCTATTATGTTGGGCAATATCATCTTCATTCTGTTAGCAAGGATCTTGGAAATGCATTTATAAACAGTGGAGCAGCATGAAATTGGCCGATAATCTGCAACAGTGCTGGGATTGGGAACTTTAGGAATTAAGGCAATGATGGTTGAATTAACTTCCTTGAGTAGCTTGGCTGAATTAAAGAAAGCTTTAATAGCATCTGTAAAATCTTGGCCTACTACTTCCCAAGCTTTTTTGAAGAAAAATGAGGTAAACCCATCCGGTCCAGGTGCTTTATGGCTTGGTAGTGAAAAAAGAGTATCCTTGATCTCATCATCGGCTATTTCCCTTTCAAGAGTATCCATTGCTTCAGTTGAAAGAACCTGCTGCATAATCATTTTCACTTCATTCCCTGCATCTTTTGGATAGTTGAAAGGAGTACCCATAATCTTCTTAAAATGCTCAATAAAGATCTGCTTGACTTCCTCATAATCTTCATGCCGACCTCCTTGATCATCTATGACTGATAAAATTTTATTTCTGGAACAGTGAGCTTTTACCTTTCGATGAAAATAGGAAGTATTCTGGTCTCTAGCTTTTATCAGGTTATCTCTAGCTTTTTGCTTGAAAAAGGACTCCTCTGCTGCGGCTAAATCCATGTAAGCTTCATAGGCCCTTTTCTCTTCTCCTGCAAGAATTTGACTTGTGGGATCGGCTTGAACTGCTTCTTGAATTTCTTCTAACTGTGCTTTAGCTTCAGCAACTCTGCTGGAAATGTTTCCATAATACTTAGCATTAAAGGATTTGAGTGCAGCTTTAAGAGCTTTAAGTTTGGAGCAAAGTCTGAACATGGGAGTGCCATCAACCTGCATTGACCAGACTTGTTCAACTATTGCTGGAAATTCCCTGTGATTGGCCCAGAAATTGAAGAACTTGAATGGCTTCTTTCCATGCTTAACATCATTCCTTATAGCAATAAGAATTGGGCTGTGATCTGATAATCCAGCCGTAGGGAAAAAAGCTTCTGAATTGGGAAGGTTACCAAGCCAAGTTTCATTGATTAAAGCTCTATCCAATTTGCTGAGTATTCTACCTTCACCCTCTTGCTTGTTGCACCATGTGAAGAGGCATCCCGAGTACCTTAGATCTGTTACTTCTAAGGCATCCAGGCAGTCATTAAAGTCTTGAACAGCTTGATCGTCAATTCCTTGGCCTCCAGCTCTTTCACTACTTGACCTCACTACATTGAAGTCCCCCAAAATGATCCAAGGTGAGTTGCTGCCAATGAGAGTATGATTGCCCCTTAATTCTGTCCATAGAATCTCCCTTTCATGCCTGTCATTGGAAGCATAGACAAAGGTTGCATAGAATCTAATTGAAGAGTTTAGGTATGTGGCATGGCAAAATATGGATTGTGAAGTACTGGAAATAATTCTTATATGAATAACAGAGGGATCCCATAGTAGCAAAATTCTAGCTGGAACATTGTCATCATAGTTACCAAAATAGTTGCAGGAAGCATTAATGGCTTTACAGATATTAGCAATATTTTGACTCTTAATCTTGGTTTCCAGAAGTCCAACAAGACCAAGAGAGTGCTTACAAAAAAATTTCCTTACTTCAGCCTGTTTTAAGGGGTGATTCAAACCCCTAGTATTCCATGCAGCAAAATTCATAAAGAGGTTCTATGGAGGGAGGACTTAGCTGGAGAAGCTTTATCCTTCTTTGCCATAGCATGCTGAATTTTTGCTCTTTTCTTCCTTTGGGTCTTTGATAGAGTAAGCTCCCATTTGTCTTCCTCCAACTCCTTTGTAGTTAAACTGCTAGCATCGTCAGAGGCTTCCTCAAAACCTTCTTCATGAGGGCTATTGGGGTCATCCAATTCATCTTTCTCTGGATTAGTAGACATTGCTGGATCCAGATTGGGGGGGTGATCATTAATTGCCTTTCTCTGGTCCTGGTTTGCATTGTGGCTGGTAGTGCAATCAGATGAACCACTTGATTGTCCATTTGAGCTTACTAGATTGGTCTTTAATTGCTGTGTTGTTCTCTGCTCTGCAATTCCTTCATTTGAGTTAGCCATGGTGTGCTCTGATAAATCCTTTTGGTTGTCTCCAATTGGTGCAAATCGATTTGTTGTTACAGTGGTCATTATCTCGTCTGCTCCTTTGCTCTTGTTGATTGAGTCATCTCTTTTCCCTGATGAGGAAGGCATTACTAGAGCATTGGCTGGATCATAGTTGGTTTCATTCTCCAAGTTTGCTGATTTCGTGGCCTGTTTTGGTCTCCATTCCCTCTTGACATTTCTGCTACATGATGAAGTTTTATGGCCAAATGCCATGCATGATTCACAACTAGCAGGCACCCATTCATATTCAATTTTCTGCTTGTATTTGCTGCCATTTTCAAAACTGATTTCTACTTCTTCCAAAGGTTTAAAACCAACCTCAACTTCCAGACATACCCGAGCATAAACTAGTCTTTCTTTGGTGGCTGTCATTCTATCTGTAAAAAGAGGGGTTCCAATGACACTTACAATTTTGCTAAGTGCATTTGCTGACCAGAGGTGGAGCTTGAGATGTGGTAGCCTTATCCAGATAGGAACCATGTTTATTGCCTCTCTTTCATATGAGCAGTCTGGTGTCCACGGCTTTAGCAGCAATGGTTTATCATAGAATGACCAGGGCCCCAAGTCTAATGCATTTTGCTTCATTTCATTATCCTGGAACTTAAAGATAAATACTCCAGTCTTGAGTACGTAGAGGTCCACCTCACCAAATGATTTCCATCTTCTCTCAACATATTGCTTCATTTGCTTGTAGGCTGGCTTTAGTCCCAGGACATAACCAATTAAGGAGCAGTCCCATTGGGATATTTCGTCTGCTAGTTCCTCATCCGAAAAGGAGACCATGGGCTCTGTGTTTTGTAGTTTGGGCTGTATGAATTCTAGAGGAAGCCCATTATCTTTTAGCCTATTTGAAGTGACTAAATGAGCCCATTTAACCTTAGGTTGTTCAGGGTCCATTGAGGAGTGCCCCGAGTGGCCCGGCAGAGAAGGAAAGTCTTCTGTGTATTTTGACTTAGGGTGCTGAGGCGGCAAAGAAATTGGTTTTAAATTTAAAGGCGGGCCATGCTGGTTATTACCCGTTGTGAGCTTTGAAGGGTCTAGCAGTTTCTTACCTGTAAAGCTGGCCAAGTCTGGCTCAACATAGAAGTTATTCTGTGATTGCCGAATAGGGTATTTATCATGGTCATGCTCGTCAAGCTGCAATGGCAGATGCTCCACTGACTTATCATTCGAATCATTAAAGTCTGCGAGGTTCGCAATGGTATCCATTTGCGAGTTTTCATCCTTGTCAACGTACATCTTCTGCTTGTCTCTATTGCTATAAATGGACTCATTAATAGTTTGGCTCGTATTTCTGCCAGATTCTGTAGCCTCCTTATCCATACGATTTACTTCAGTATTGGCCAATCCAATAGAACTTCCACCTGGAAACTTGGGTGCGGCCTCCATTGCTTGTGCATTTTCTTTAAAATTCATTAGTTCCTTCCTCAAATCTTCAATTGACTTTACCTGCTTCGTGTGACCATGAGCTTTGACTGGTGAAGGGGGAGATGATCTTGAAATTTGTAGAGGTTGAGATGTCCTCTCCTTAGAGAAGATATCTGAAGCTATGCTAGCCTCCTTAATTGTTAGTGGTCCTTCAAAGTTGATGTAAGCTCGCGGTTCAACTGATCTTCCTTTATCTTTTCCCTCATCTCGTGATGTTTCCTTGAGAGCTACCAATGAGTCACGATTCCTTGGCAGTTTGTTCCCTTCCAGTTCCAAAGTGCTCTTGTGTTGAGATTCTCGATCCGTGCGAGCATTAGAATGTAGTTCAGCCATGAATTTTAGAGAGAGAAAGTTCTAGAGAGAGAAGCTCTCGCCATCCTCAGCCTCTCCCCCCAATGAGGTAGTATCCTTCTTCTTTCTTTTATTTAGTTCTGCACTTCCAAATTAGTACTTCATATTCATAATTGTTGTTGTTGGGAGTGCTGTAGAACTTAAGTTGGGGGATGTATTGGGTGATGCATTAAGTGGCTTGAATAATGGGTGCATACTTGGTTTAATTTATGCTTTGCTCTTATCTGTGCCTTTTGTGGTTATTGTTTCATGCTCATCATCATGCTTACTATTGCACAGTACAGACCCACATATGCATCATGGTTCTCACATTGAGAACAATGTGAATTTTAAGTTAGGAAGTAGGGTTCGCATGATGATCTGTGCCAAAATTGTAAAATTTTAAAATTTTTGAGTGTCTTTAACCTTGAATACATGAATTTAGCACATTTGTACCTACAAGTTAGCCTTTTTGGTTGCTTGATTGTGGAATTGAGTGAGAGAGTGATGAATGAGTTTTGTTCAAGCTTTAATAGGAAACTTAGTTCAAGTTGATTATGTTATGACCTTGTGCATTTTTTTTTTTACTATCATAGAGAAGTGTATATGTGCTTAGGAGTGGATTTTGTTTAACATTGGTTAATTGAGCATTCTTAGACTAGGTGGAGACTTATACCCCTAATGGTGAGCTTTTGAGCCTATTATTCTTTTCTTGAGGGGTTGCATATAATCACAGCTCTTTTGTTCTTCACTTTGGTTTTCAATGCACCAATTGCATCACACACACTTGCATGAGTTTCACTTGGCATATTATGAGTTGTTGTAAGCTTTGAACATGATGCTAGGCCACCTTTTTGCTATTTTTGGACCTTCTTATCCTTTCCTTGATATGAAATTACCCTAGGAACCAACTTGAAGCCTTTTAATAAAGTGTGTGATATATTTATATATTTTTCTTGGTTCCCACCTCATATATTATCCCTTAGCCTTATGCACACACTTTAAGCCTTATTCTCACATGTCTTAGGTTGTGAAAGTGCCTCAATGTCAATGATGTGAATCGGGGTTGGGAATGGAAATTTTTTAGAGCATATTGGGAGGAAATATTGGGTGGAGAATCTAGCTTGTGTATTTCATTATTTCAAAAGCAAAAAAAAAAAAGAAAAAGAAAAAGAGAAAAAAAAAAGAAAAAGAGAAAAAAAAAGAAAAAGAAAAAAGAAAAAAAAGAGAAAAAAAAGAAAAAAATTTATCATTCCTTTTGCTTATGAAATTATGGGACTTGTACATTATTTGCAATTGTCCCAAGGGTAGTTCGTAAGTTTGTGAATAAGCTTCTTGCTGGGATCATTGTTGGGTTTGGAAAGGAAATGGGTAGTTCAGGACTTGTGCGCACTTGAGCATCTTTATCCTAAGACATGTGCTTTGATTTCCATATCCTCCATTGTTAACCATTACCCTTAGCCAAGTTACAACCAAAACAAAGACCTAGTCAATTCTTAGCAGGCAACTCTTGTATTGTGCATGTAGTGGTCTTATGTAGGTTGTGTGGTGTGATCTCTTACATATGCATTGGAACATGGTTATGAGCTGTCCACTTTGAACTTCATTTCAGTTCACTCACTTATTTTTGGGGTTATGTGCAATTAGGATAGCATCATATGCTAGTAGGTATGTGTGAACCCTTGATGAGTGAATTTCTTTCTATGAGTGGTACTTTGTGAGTATTTGAAGTCAAAACCTAGTTCCGTTTATGCTCTTGCAACCTTTTTGAATGAATGAAACAATTTTGTACACATGCTCTTTCTACTTTGATAATCCATGCATTTATGCTTAGCACTTGGGAAATTATACATGATATTTGGGTTTTGTGACTTGTTGGGCTTGAGCTTGATTCATTTTTTATCTTGATCACTTTTTAACACTTTGGGACCATGCCATAGAATTTTGTGGGTAGATTCACTGCAAACCCTCACGAGATCTTACTCGTCCACTAGGGGGAACCTAGGGGTTTAAAGGGCTTGCTACATGTAGCTAAGTGTAGTCGTGTTTCCAACGAAAAGAGAAATAGGATAGTAGTTTCATTTCATTTTAATAAAGGGCATTGCTAAGGACTAGCAACGCTCAAGTTGGGGGGTGTGATTACACATGAAAAGTATAATTACAAACTTCACATTTTGATACACATTGATGCCTTTAAGTAGTTAATCTTGAAGTTTTATCATTATTTTATTACTTATAACTTTTATTTTCTTAATTGCAGGTAAAACGGCAAAATAATTGAGATTAGCAGCGATGAAAGTGGCTGTCACGAAGAAAAAATGGTCCGAAGTTCAAGATGGTTGAAGTGGTGTGCAGCTGAAGTTCCAGCTTGACACACTGTCAGTTGTTTGACCATATCTTTTCACTCACAATTCGGATTGACCCAATTCTTTTGGATTGGAAAGAAGACTCAAATGGCTACAACTTTTGTGTTTTAGCCGAAGCCTAAATCCATCATCTTCGAGGTCAAAATCGCATTGGAAGTCGACGACAGAAAGCTGTCAGAAGAAAAAAATGCAAAAAGTGAAACTTATACACTGCCGTCCGGACACCTGGACACATGGAAGCATACTGCAGTCCAGACACCCCATTTGGGTGTCCGGACACCTGGGACACGTGGGAGCCACTTTATTGTTTCATTTTTAGGGTTTTGTGCATGGATTATAAAAACCCTATGAGCAGCCATCTAGGGCATCTTCTTTTCATTTTTTCCAGACTTTTAGAGAGTGTTTTAGACTTTAGAAGGAGAGTTTTCAATTTCTTTTTGAAGATGTTTAACAAGGTTTGCGCAACAATTTGTGGATTCGCTTTAGCTTTCATGATTCTTCGTTATTGTTTTCGTTCTTCGAAGAACGGTACTGTTTTTGCTTAGATTAATAATATTTTTATTCGTAGTTAGTTTACATTCTTTCTTTCTTCTCGTTCTTTGATTCTTGTTTTAATGATTGGATTCAATTGCATGGATTTCATTATGAATGTAGCGTAAAACCCTAGTTCTTGATTCAACGAATCAAGGAAGGGTAGTTTATGAAAAACGAAGGGATGTGCGTAGATCCTTCGCATGGTTTGTAAAAACCTTTGCGGAGTGATCTACGATTGTAAGAATCATTTTATTTTGTTTCAAACACTTTTGAAACCGGAAACCTTTGACTATATTTTCTGTAATCACTTGTAAAGGTTTTCAAGTAAAAATTGATTTAATAATTTTGGGCAAATTAAAATTGATTTCTAAAACAAATCTGGTTTTGGTTGTTTGAAGAACCTTTGAAAACAAGAGTTTTTGACTATATTCTCTATAATCACTGGTAAAAACTCTTGAATATAATTTTTCTTAATAATTTTTGAACAAACCCTAATTTAGGTTTGAAACCGAATGTTTTCTTAGAAAATCTTTCCAGTTTTATTATCCATAATGAAACGTGATTTTAAAACTGAGTATCGGGCATTTTTGGAACGTTAACGAGAGTATTTTTTTCCAATCTATAGCTCATTTGACGTGAACTATAGATTGTATTTTTAACACATCCGGTAGTAAAGTAGTAAACTACCCGAACTTGTGAAGTTGGATCAAGAACCTCTTAATCTTGAATTCTTTAATCTATCCTGAATTTGATTTTAATTTAATTGCTTGTTTTCTTGAAATCTTGATTAGGATAGATAATTTCTTTAAATTCTTGAATTCTTATCAAAGTTAAGTTTTTCTTTTCTTTAAAATTATAAATATAAAAAAAATAAAAATAAAATATTTATTTGGTAAATCTCTTTCTTTAAGCTTTGATAAGATAAGTTAAGTTTACATTTACAAAATTTCCAATTCTAGTTTTCTTGGCAATTGTTAAATTCCCTAGCATTTGAATTTTAAATTTTCTAGAAAACTTAGAAACTAAAACTTTAGGTTCCCTGTGGATTCAACCTCGGACTTACTGAGTTAAAACTACACCGCACACCCTTGCACTTGGGGGTTAATTTAGATGCAGTTTCTACAAGCGGTCAAGTTTTTGCGCCATCTCTTACCCTCTTACTGAAACCTCTTTGTCCTCTACCCCTTCCTTGGACTCAGACATATACCCTATCCAACCCATTACCCAGATCTAGCTCAGCCCAAGTGCTAAGATTCATATCCTTTTAGACAAATACTCAAAACCCTTACCTATCATAGCTTTTTTTGATACAGGAGCTGCATGCTCTATCATAAACCCTGACTTTTTACCTGCCACCTACTGGCTAACCTGTTCACAAGATTTTCGAGTAGCTAATGGTGAGAAATTTACTATTTCCCATATCAGTAAACCCATTTTCATTAAGCTATTCCCAAATCTGGTGATTAAGAAGAAAGTCTATGGTTCTCATTTGCCTGGAAAAGATCTTCTTGTTGGATTCGATATCTTACAAGAATTACCCAAAATAAAATGGTCAGCTTCTGGTCTAGCCTACAAAACCTTTACTCTCCCATGGTCTTCTATACCCCATCTCTACCTCACCCAACCTTTTGAGACCATTAAAACCCGGCTCATAGAATATTCATGTGCCGAATCCCACACAACCTTTCTGAAAAAATGTCTTAACCCCTTTCGGAAAAACCCTGATTTCTTTGTTACACTTCCCTTCAAAAGAAATGAAGATATAAACCCAACCAAAGCTAGTCACAGTGGAATGACCCAGAACACTATGCACTAGCCACTGCAGAAATCACTCAACTCCAAGCTGAAAGACTCATAGAACCTACTGTTTCTCAATGGGCATGCGAAGCTTTTTATGTTAATAAGTGGTCTGAACAAGTTCGAGGGAAAATGAGACTGGTTGTGAATTATCAGCCCCTGAATCAGTTCCTGCTTGATGATAAGTTTCCCCTTCCCAACCATCTTTTCTTATTCAAACGGTTGGCCCAGGCAAAAATCTTCTCAAAGTTTGATCTCAAAGCTAGTTTTTGGCAACTGGGAATTCATCCTGATGATAGACACAAGACTGCCTTCTGCATCCCCAACCACCATTTCCAGTGGACTGTCATGCCCTTCGGATTAAAGATTGCCCATTCATTCTTTCAACGGGCTATGGTAAAGATTTTCAAACCTTTAGAGCACGATACATTAATTTATATTGATGATATCCTGCTGTTCTCACCCACAGAAGAACACCACCAAGCACTCCTTGAGAAATTCCAGTCCCTTCTGGTTCAATATGGGATAATGCCCTCAGAAAAGAAGATGATCATTAGACAGGCAACTATTGATTTTCTCGGAATGACTATCACCCAAGGAAAATTCCAGCTTTAACCTCATATCTGCCATCATCTCCATCAATTTTCGGATCAACTTAATTCAGCCAAACAGGTCCAACAATTTTTGGGCATTGTTAACTACATGAGAGATTTTATTCCCAAGATTACCCGATTTGTTTCATCACTCTCCAGGCTCTTAAAGAAAGATTGTTTCGAATGGATAAATGAACAAACTAAGGCAGTTCAGTCCCTCAAGGCTCAGGCAAAGACTCTCCCAGCTTTGTAAATTCCTCAACCAGACAGTAAATTTGTCATCCAGACTGACACAAGTGATCAATATTGGGGTGCTGCTCTTCTCACAGATGATAATGGCAAAAGAAATATATCCGCCTATGCAAGTGGACAATTCAAACCCTCTGAACAACATTACCACTCAACATTCAAAGAAATTCTTGCCATCCGCCGCGGTATTGAAAAATTTCAATTCCATCTCATTGGATGCAGATTTCTTATCAAAATGGACATGTCCTCATTCCCAAAAATGCTTTAGCTCAAGAGAAAAATTCTTTCACATGCCCAACTTCCCAGATTGGCAGAATAGTTCTCCCAATGAAATTTTGAAGTAAAACACCACCAAGGGAAAAAGAATGTTCCTACAGATTTTCTTTCCAGAAACCCAGTCCAAACTCATCTAGTTATCCCCTACATCTATACCATAACCCCTGATCCAAACCAACCTTCATCTTCTACTGGTTCACAGCTAGGACAACCATCACCAGCATTCCCAGATCCCAAACACATCCCTGTACAACCTGTTTTCCTAGTATATAATCTTCCTTCAGAAGTCCAATCGATGATAATGAGTCAAACAAGGTCACCCCCCAGCCATTCCAGAATAAATTGGTTACAAGTTTTAACCATCCTTATATCCAAACATGGATTGTGTTTAAAAGGCCTCATCTTCCCTGTTGACAACCTCTTTCTCACCCTTTTCTAAATCAGAAATGAGTACAATTTCCCGAAAGAGGCATTATGTTTTTTCTGGTATTTCTGTGAAGAATATACTATCCCATTCCTGTTCGATTCATAGACTCTTTATGCTTACTTGATGTAATCAACCTTTCCAAATTCCAGGCCTAAACCGAACCCTCGAGCATGGAATCTCCTCACACTCTTAACCTGGTTCCATCCTATTGAAACTTGGCTAGCACTGCTCCGAACCCATTACCATCAGTATGTCCTTATAACCTTTAAAAAGGACCCAGCCTTTTTTCCCCCAGATACTATCTTTCCAGTAGACCCTCCTGATGACCCCAACCTGGCACAATCTTTAAACCCTAATAAGTCATTGTATTATTTTCATAATTGTGGCCAAATTCAAGCTTATTTCAAATATAATCTTACTAATTACCTCATCCGCAGAAATCGAACCCTTGACTAGTTCCCATTGCTTCAGACAATGATCATACTCAACCACAAAGAACAGTACCAACTTCTTCTTGATCAATTAGTTACTAATTATCAGTGAAAATTTTCCCATCCAAACGAAGCAAAGCTCATTTGGACACTGTTTCACCATATCCATAATAAGTACACTGCTTTTGACATAATGGAGTTGCTCAGTGCCATAACCACGCACCGCCACATATCTCACATCTTCTGCAAAGGACCAGACTGGCGTCCTTACTTTCCCTTGGATCGAGATGACCCTTCTGATGAAGAAGAACCACTAGACTCCCACTACAACAGCTCTGAGAGCGACTAGTTCACTCAGCCTCCAGCAGCTTCACCAGCAGAACACTTGACATTTCCAGCATTTCCAATTGTATAAAAAGGTGTGTTATTTGTCTGATATGCCACGTGCCCCTTGTTTGTGGCATCATGTATAAATATCTGTTGTCTAATGTTTATCTTTTTCCTATGTAACAATCCACAAGAACCGGGAAGTCACTGTAGTAGTCAGTATCAGTCACTGTAGCAATCAATCATGAAATAGTTTTAGATTGGCTTTAGAATCCGGATTTGAAGTCCGATAGAGTCTGATCCTCCCCTATAAATAGAAGACTCCCCTCTCCACTTAGGGCAGGGACGGGAGAAGAGAAAAGTCTACTGGTTGTAATATTTTCCATCAATAAAATCTCAGTGTGTTTTATTATGTTTCTCTTATGTTTCCTCTTGAGCATTTCTTTCTTTTATATCTTCAAATCTCTCTGAATCACTAATCCTTTCTTCTGTTTTGTTTTTGGTATACGCTTTCTTCTGTTTTGTTTTTGGTATACGCTTTAGGGTTGGAATTCTATGAAATCCATTGAGCTACTTCCATCTATGCAGAATTGGTATCAGAGCCCTGGTTGTTTGGTTCTCGGATTAGTATGCTCTCTGCTTGCACTTTATGTGATCTAGTAAATCAGAAAACCAGAACTTGAACTCTTTCCTAAGTTTGTATCTAGCTAAAGCACTAGTGAACTATTGGTAAGTCCTTAGGAAAAGGTAGTTTAAGTTCGGCCGGGAAACCTGCTAGGTATAATCTCAGAGAAGCTTAACCTTTTTCCTACCATGTCATAGTTACAAAGGTTCTCATCTACTTCTTCTACCTCTTCTTTCACCTCCTGTTCTTCTCATATTTATTGTGATGGTACTACTAGGTCTATTAAAGAGTCTGTATATGATACATCTTATCATCTTAGTGCAGAAGTAGTTCCACCTTCAGAAATACCTGTCCTTAGTCCTTATATGGCTTATTCTAAACCCAGTAAGTCTTTAAAAACAAAAATTGTCCGTGCCTTTGGAAACGGCCAGCAGAAACTTTGTAAAGAACATATTCAAGCTTCTCCCATGCACCAGTATATTATTCCTGCAACTGGAAAATAACAGTTACTTACCCTTTCACTACCCGAAAATCTTCCCTCCCAGTGGCTAACAGACGGCTATTCCCATTTACACTGGGGAGTTGTTCGTCTAGCTCTCACGTTCCATGGCAGAAAAGGTTTACCAGTTGTCTCCTGCATAACTCTTCTTGATTCCACTTTTATACAATATCAATATGCTTGTATTGGTACTGTCCAAACCACTCTAAATGCCGGAACAATTATGGTTACCTTTTTTCCCAACTTCAACATGTCTTTGAGAGATCCACACTTGCTCTCAGCCCTGAAGGTCTAGATCCAGATTTCTGGAGCAGAACAATTGGATTCCAGAATAGCCGCCACTTTACACTACCAGATAGTCTACAGGGTCCAAGATCATGCTTGGGATCTTCTAGTTTCTCTTACCAGTCCAACCACAAATGCCATTTTTCTTGACATAGACACCCGTGGTATTCCTCACTGCACTTATGTCCCCCGCCAAATTTCCAAAGAGGAATTGGCCAAGCTTCTCCCTACCTCTTGGGTAACCAATTATGAACAGTTTCATACCCAAAACCAAACCATTCAAACCATTGACCCCAAATTTATCCGAAACCCTGATGGTTCCGTTCTAATTGAGTTTCCCACACACCAAACCCCTGATGTCAACTGCCCAGTTTTCCCCACTGAAATTAACATCATTGAGCGAAACCTCCCAGTACACTCTTTTGATGGTGATGGAAAAGAAGTATACAATGGCCGCGACTTTAATGGTCATATCTGGTATGATCTTGATTGTGATTGTCAGGCATGCCAAGAACAACCCATACCACCTCACCGGCATACCACCTCGCCCCATTTCTTCCTTTTTGAGACTTTTTCAGTTTGGGAACCCATCTGAAAGTTCTGCGCTTGTAATGTTTGGCCTTCTTAGTGGAACAGTCACATTTGTCACCACCATAACATTTGATCTTTAGGTCTGGCCGTTCACAGGTTTTGCCTAATCTTTTTCTGGTTTGCTCAACATCATAAAGGAATTTCCTTTGATTACAGAGACGCTCCAGAGCCTGTAAGGAGATTTGATAGATCTCTCTAATAGAGATTGAGTGTAATTCAAGACCTCGGGTTTGCATGACCTTGGCACTTTCTTTCCCTAGTGGGTCAGGGAGAGAATTGAGAAAAACTTGTTTGAGGTTTAGATCATCTATACCTTTTAACAAGTAGAAGAGCTTGGACATCCGATCATAGTGTTTCTCTAGATCTTTTCTGTCAAATGAACAACACTTCATGCACAAATAGTCTTCTCTTGGCTAGGTAAGAAAGTGGTCTGGAATTCCAAGAAATTCACTATATAAATGAGATAGGAGCAAATCCATGTTTGCAACCTGGTAGACTTGTAGTTGCAGGTATTCACCAAGCGCGATCCACCAATCACACAATCTGCCTTGGAATCTGGCAATAAGGCGTTGGAGAGCAGTAGCAAAAGTCATGCCAGGGTGGTGCATTTCTGCCTGAAGCTATGAGTGCATTTCAAAGAAAATGTCTCTCCATTTAGAGGGAGGGACATCATCAAGAGTAAAGTGTTTTTTGACATCAGATGGAAGAGTTTTTGGAGAAGAGCTAGTTGGTTGCGAAGAGTGACCGCTGTTAGAAAGTGCGTCTAAATTAACCCCCAAGTGCAAGGGTGTGCGGTGTAGTTTTAACTCGGTGAGTCCGAGGTCGAATTCACAAGGAGCCTATGATATTTAGTTTCTAGGTTAAAATGGAAATCCTAAATTTGAATGTAAACTAAGTTGTATATTAATTAAAACTAATTCCTAGGGTTTTGCAAATTTAAAATTCAAATTAAAACAACTTAACAACCTATTCACAAAATTTTAGCAATTTGAAATTTTTGATTTTTGATTTCAAGGAATAAAATATTAGCTAAACGAATTTTTCCTAATTTAAATGCACTTCAAAATAATCTAATAAAAAAAACTATAATGTAAATACTTCAATTAAATCAAACAAAGACAATTCGATTAATAAGCAAATAAATTTAAGAAGTCCTTGATCCAACTACCAATTCCCGGTAGTTTACGTCTTCACTATGGGATGAGTTGTAATACTTGCGTTAAAACCTAAATTAAGATTTGTTCGAAAATTATTGAGAAAGTTTTAATCAAAAGCTTTTACCAGTGATTACAGAGAATATAGTCAAAAACTTATGTTTTCGAAGGGTTTTCAAACAATCCTATTCGAATTCGGATTCAAATCCAATTCTTCTAGTTTATCCAAAATTATTAAGAAAATTTTAATCGAAAACCTTTACCAGTGATTACAGAGAATATAGTCAAAGGTTTTCGTTTTCGAATGTTTCTGAAATAAACTAATTCAAATTAGGATTCAAAATCTGAATTTTCAATTCTCCAAAATTATTAGGAAAGTTATAGTCGAAAACCCTTACCAGTGATTACAGAGAATATAGTCAAAGGTTTTCGTTTTCGAAAGCTTTTGAAAGAGTTGAATTAGGTTTTGAAAAGTGTAGACCCCTACGCATAAGCTTTCGCAAACTATGGGAAGGGTCTACGCAAACGTCCCAAAGTTGTAGACCCCTACGCATGAGCTTTCGCAACTCTGCGAAGGGTCTACGTATATCCCATAGATCAGAGTAAACTACCCTTTCTTGATTCGTTGAATCAAGAACTAGGGTTTCTACGCTAGCATGATTTTAAACAAAACGGATATATTCGTCGAAAACATATTTAAAAGATGTGCTAAATCAAACAATGAAACAAGATTCTTAAACAACTAAATCAAAACTAAAGGTGTGAAATCAGTCAAACTTCTATTTCGAATATTCAAATAGTACCATTAATCCAAAGAAAAATTGTAACGTACTCAAAAACAAACTTCGAAACAAAACGCTGAATGGCGACTGCTGAAACGAATGTGATGAAAGCTCCGAAACCACGTAAGAACATCAACGTAAGTAAACAAAACCTTCAAAATTTGTAGACGAAAAATAAAAATATCGAAAAGAAGAAGAAGAAGAAGTAGTAGCAGTCCCCCCAAGTCGGCCCCCAAGTAGTCCTTTTTAAACTTGTAAAAGAAACCCTAAAACTTAAATTGCCCGCGCGACGGTCCACCATACTGTGGTCCGGACCGTGCGCCAGGTGGTCCGGACCACAGAAGCCTTTTTTCTACACTTTTGCTCCTCATTTGCCGCTAAGTCCTTGGGGTACTCCGAGCCATCCCTAACGAAGTTGGTTCGATATCCTCCCTTTCATCTCCAAAGTCACTATCTTCTTCATTTAATTCCCCGTTTTCCCTGCAATTAAGAAAACAAATCTTATAAGTGATAAAATAATGATAATTCTTCAAAATAGAGTACTCAATTACCTTAATAACCATGAAAACGTGGAGTTTGTAATTACACTTTTCAAGTGTAATCACACCCCCCAACTTGAACGTTGCTAGTCCCTAGCAATGCCCTTTATTAAAATGAAATGCAACTACAATCCTATTTCTCTTTTCGTTGGAAACACGACTACACTTAGCTACGTGTAGCAAGCCCTTTAAACCCCTAGGTTCCCCCTAGTGGACGAGTAAGGTCTCGTGAGGGTTTGCAGTGAATTTACCTACAAAATTCTATGGTATGGTCTCAAAGTGTTAAAAAAAATGATTAAGATCAACAATGAATCAAGTTCAAGCCTAACAAGTCACAAAACCCAAATATCATGTGTAATTCCCAAGTGCTAAGCATTAATGCATGGACTATCAAAGTAGAAAGAGTATGTGTGCAAAATTGTTTCATTCATTCAACAAGGTTGCAAGAGCATAAACGGAACTAGGTTTTGACTTCAAATACTCACAAGGTACCACTCATAGAAAGAAATTCACTCATCAAGGGTTCACACACACCTATTAGCATATGATGCTGACCTAGTTGCACATAACCCCACAAATAAGTGAGTGAACTGAAATGAAATTCAAAGTGGACAGCTCATAACTATGTTCCAATGCATATGTAAGAGATCACACCACACAACCTACATAAGACCACTACATGCACAATATAAGAGTTGCTTGCTTAGAATCCACTAGGTCTTTGTTTTGGTTGTAACTTGGCCAGGGGTAATGGAAATCAAAGCACATGTCTTGGGATAAAGATGCTCAAGTGCGCACAAGTCCCAAACTACCCAATTCCTTTCCAAACCCAACAAGAACTACAACAAGAAGCTTATTCACAAACTAATAAACGACTCATGGGACATTCTCAATAATCACAATCCAATGCACACGTCCCAGAATTACACGAACAAAAAGAAATGGCAAACCTTTTTTTTTCTTTTCTCTTCTTTTTTTTTTCTTTTTCTTTTTTTTTTTCTTTCTTTTTTTTCTTTTCTTTTTTTTTTCTTTTTTTTCTTTCTTTTTTTTTTGAAATAATGAAAATACATCAGCTAGATTCTCTACCCAATATTTCCTCTCAATGTGCTCTTAAAAATTTCCATTCCCAACTCCCATTCACATCATTGACATTAAGGTGCTTTCACAACCCAAGACATGTAAGGGTAAGGCTAAAAGTGTGTGAATAAGGCTAAGGGATAATATATGAGGTGAGAACCAAGAAAAATATATATAAATATGTCACACACTTTATTTAAAAGGCTTCAAGTTGGTTCCTAGGATAATTCATAACCAAGAAAGGATAAAGAGGCCCAACAATAGCAAAGATGGCCTAGCATCATGTTCAAAGCTTGCAACAACTCATAATATGCCAAGTGAAACTAATGCAAGTGTGTGTGATGCAATTGGTGCATTAGAAACCAAAGTAAAGAATAAAAAAGCTGTGATTATGTGCAACCCCTCAAGGAAAGAATAATAGGCTCAAAAGCTCACCATTAAGGGTTATAAGTCTCCACCTAGTCCAAGAATCCTCAATTAACCAATGTCAAATAAAGTCTACTCCTAAGCACATAAACTTTTCACCATGATAGTCCAAAAATGCACAAAGTTATCACACACTCCACTTGAATTAGGTTTCCTATTAATGCTTGAACAAGACTCACTTATCACTCGTTCACTCAATTCCACATTCAACCAAACCAAAAGGGTGGACATATAGGTACAAATGTGCTAAATTCATGTATTCAAGATTAAGGATGCTCAAAAATTTTAAAATTTTGCAATTTTGGCACAAAAGGTCATCATGCGAACCCTACCCCCCAACTTAAAATTCACATTGTCCTCAATGTGAGAACCATGATGCATTTGTGGGTCTATAGTGTGAAATAGTGAGCATGATGATGAGTATGAAACAATAACAAAGGCACAAATAAGCACAAATTAAACCAAGCATGCACCCATTATTCAAGTCACTAAAAAGGCAACCAAGATACCCCCCAAATGCAAGTGACTCATAATATGCATCGAACAAATTGAACGAATACTAAGAGGAGCGGAATGAAAGGTAACAGAATAAAATAAATAATAAGGTCGAGAAGTACCTTAAGTTGGCTTCAAATGTAGCTAAAGCTTCACGAAAATCAAAAAGAGATTGCAAAGAAATGCCAAAATCATCATGATCTGATTCATTAGCATTGTCAGCACTCGCAGCTCCAATCTCACGGTTAGCACTCGAACTCTCAAAGATTGTCAATGGAGACAGATCCTGATATCCCATCTCAATTTCAAAGTTAATGTCGGTGTCTGTGTCATAAGTGGGTGCATCAGGCCAATCAATTGGGATCGTGATTTCAGTCCACTCCATATCTAAAAGAAGTTGAAGGTCAACCTCATCCCACCATTGTCCCTCAAGAAGTTGGTTAGGGTTTATATGAACAAAGGGGGGAAATATAAGTGGTAATGGCAACGAATTGCTCTCAAGAAAACACTCATTTGGCCATGATTCCAAGGCATCGTCCGACTGGTCAGAATCACTCTCCTCACTGTATATATAGGATGAATTCTCCCACTTACGTTTCCTTCCAATTAAAATGTTAGCGTTGAACACTGGATTATTAATATCAGAAGTAGGACCAGTCATGATGAACCTGTGCTTACAGCAGAGATAAGACAATATATTTAAGAACATAGATGATAATGCTAGAAACCATAATAGTATAATCATAAGCAAGAAAAGAAGAAGAAAAAAAAATAAAATGAAATAAAATAAAATAAAATAAAATAAAATCAAAAGAAATAACGAAACAAAAATTAATTGCACAACTACCACATCAGACATAATTCAAATTCCAAAAACCAAAATAAAAAGTGCAAATTTTTGAAGTTTAAGGGATATCAAATAACAATGTGCACTCCTAGTCCAAAGGTCCCAAAATAAAATAAAATAAAAAGAAATACAACATCGTCCCTTCACTGAGGGGCTGGAGATGGAAAAGAGTCCCTAATATGATCTAAGATAGTTTGGAGAAGGTGTCCTTGAGTCTGTTGAGATTGGGAGATACGCAACAGGAGTTGATGATCCTCTTCCTGGTTCTGCTCTATCAAACTGATGCGCTCCGCCAATGCACCAAGTTGGTATGCCAATTCCTCATTGGTAACACCTGGGTCATTATCAGAATCCTCCAAAACTTGTGACGGCCCACCCTCCACGGGGTCTTCAGTTTTTTTTTCTTGTTCACTATACCTCGAGATTTAACATAGGATGTAATGTTGAAAGGTTGTAATCCCGAGGCAATGGGCAAGTCATCTGAAATCTGGGCTCCCTTCCTTCGGAAAATATCAGTAAGAGCACCTCCAAATGGTAAAGCGGTTAAAGATCCTGAATGTTCACAAGCATATGCTAATTGATGCCATAAGTAAGAAGGCAAATCTAAAGTCATTCCAGTCCCAATGGCATAGATCAGACGTGCTCGAATAGCAGTACAATCTGAATTCCTATTCTGCGGCATCAGGTTGGTACAAGAAAACATATGCAAGGCCCAGTATTTATCTTTTATTGCTGAAACTGGTTTCCTATACTCTGCGGTCCACTCCTGTCCTTCTGATAAGATTTCAGAAACTACAATGTGGAAAGGTGGGGTACCCTCAGCTGGATATGTGAACTCAAGATTTTGTACGCGAGGCAACTGAAACACTTGAGCGAAATCATCCGGTGTGATTATCACATCGACCCCCCGAACCCAACTTATAAGGCGTTCTCTACCTCGTCTCCGGATAATTGAACCTTCTTTGAAGTTGGCGAAGAATTCTCTAACTAAATCATTTACACAGTAAGCATTGAACTTGGCGATGTGAAGCCATTGTCGCCCTTCAAAATTCTGTTCCAACAAGAATTCTTCCTTCCTAAAATGTCCAATCTCCCAATAACGCTTAACAACTACAGGTTTATGGGCCCAAATATCATCATAACTGGATTCAGATTTGGCCCTCCAAAATCGGGTTCTATCAAAAGAAGGAGTTCCGAGTTTCCTGTTGGCACTGTGTTTAATCCTTGGGGCCATGAGAACTATAGATCAACACAACAAGATATTGAATTACTTAACCAAGCAAGCTTATGTCCACACAAATTCAGTGGCCCCAAACTATTTGCATTATGAAAATTCAACTCATGGTGATAATACTAATTGATGGAAAAATACAGGAATTTGCATATCCACCATGAAGGGGTTCACTTTGATCATTTAGGTGGCCATACAACATCCACCTAACATGGGATCCCTTAATCAAAAGAGCAATTTGAATAAAAATATCAAGAAAAATCTGAACAATGAGGAGTTTGATATCAATGTGAAAGCATAACACAAAAACCAAACCAATTCTTGGGATCCAAGTGTAACCCACGGCAAAGGGAGTAGGAGCATGTTAATACTTAACACCCTAGGCCAAATTCCGACTTCCCCATGGTTCAGAACGCCATGAAGGAAAAAAAAAACTTAACCCTAGGTTCGGGTGGAAGAAAGGTGAAGAATTCGGCACCTAGGGCTTGAAAGAAGTTGAACAACATACCTCAATTTCCTCAAATCCGAAGATGGATATGAATTTCGCACTAACTGGGACTCGAATTAGTTGAAACTTGTAGAAGCCCGGAAGATGAAGCAAGAATCTGAGAGAAGAAGAACTTGGGAGAAAAAGTTAAAAGAGATGAGCTGCCGAATTTGGGGAAAAAAGAAACCCGCAGGGTCCGGACCATTTGGGGCCGGTCCGGACCACAGAATAGTCCCAATTCAGCATAAAGTCCAACCATTTTCTGTGGTCCCGACCGTGGACGGGTGGTCCGGACCACAGAAAGATCATCCCCCTCAGTTTTGCTCTAATATTCAAAATAAGAAGAATAATTCTATTCTAGCAATTAAATTCTAAACTAATGAAAAATTAGATCTATCCTACGTCTAAATATGATACAACAAATTAATCATTTGGTATTACTCATTAGATGGGGGATCCAAAAGATCCCATGTCTCGACTAAACCAATAAAATTCTCCAAATAAGGCTTTAATCTATGTCCATTGACTTTAAAACGACTCCCATTGCCCGGGTTTTCTATCTCAATAGCTCCGTGGTCCGCTACATGGGTAACAATGAAAGGTCCCATCCATTTAGATTGTAATTTACCCGGAAATAAGTGAAGTCGTGAGCGATAAAGCAATACCTTTTGCCCCTCATGAAATGAACGTCATGTAATATGCCGATCATGTATTTTCTTCATCTTATCCTTGGAGATTAGTGCATTCTCATATGCATCATTCCGTAACTCGTCCATTTCTGCAATCTGCAATTTACGGTGTAGCCCGGCCTCATCAAGATCAAGGTTAAATTGCTTAATTGCCCAATAAGCTTTATGTTCTACTTCTACGGGCAAATGGCATGGCTTACCATAAACTAACCGATATGGTGACATTCCCAACGTGGTTTTATACGCAGTGCGATAGGCCCAAAGAGAGTCAATCAACCTCAATGACCAATCCTTGCGATTTGGATTAACAGTCTTTTCTAAAATTTGCTTAATTTCCCTATTTGCCAGCTCTACTTGCCCACTTGTTTGAGGGTGATATGCAGTACTCACCTTATGTACTACTCCATATCTGTGGAGTAGATTTCCTACTGGCCGGTTGCAGAAATGTTTGCCTCCATCGCTAATAATTGCTCGTGGCACCCCGAAACGTGAGAATATATTCTCGTGAAGGAATTTGAGTACAACTTTATGATCATTAGTTCTTGTGGCAATTGCTTCCACCCATTTAGATACATAGTCAACCCCAACCAGTATGTATTCATATCCAAATGAAACTGGGAAGGGACCCATGAAATCTATCCCCCAACAATCAAAGATTTCTAAAACAATAATAGGGGATAGAGGCATCATGTTTCTACGTGTTAAACTCCCCAAGCGTTGACATCTATCACATGTAGTGCAACAATGATGCACGTCTTTAAAAAGTGTGGGCCAATAGAACCCGCATTGAAGGATTTTAGCAGCTGTTTTGTTAGTGGAAAAATAGCCTCCACATGCTTGAGAGTGACAGAATTCAATTATGCTTGGAACTTCCCACTCCGGAATGCAACGGCGTATCACTTGATCAGGGCAATATTTGAATAAATACGGATCATCCCAAAAGAAAACACGTACTTTTCTAAGGAATTTCTTCCTATCCTTATAGTTCCATTCTTCCGGGAATTGTCCTGTCACTAGATAGTTAGCGATATCAGCATACCAAGGAGGATTGGATGTTGTTATCGCTCCTACGTTAAACAATTGTTCATCAGGGAAGCTATCGTTTATTTGAGTTTCATCCTGGGAATAAACTTTCATTGGCAAACGTGACAAATGATCTGCTACAACATTTTCAACACCTTTCTTATCTCTAATTTCGAGGTCAAACTCTTGCAATAGCAATATCCATCGAATTAATCGTGGTTTGGCCTCTTGCTTTGTCAACAAGTATTTGAGCGCTGAATGATCGGTGAAAACGATCACTGATGAACAAATGAGATAAGGTCGAAATTTCTCAAGGGCAAAAACAACTGCTAGCAATTCTTTTTCAGTTGTCGTATAATTTCTCTGGGCCTCGTTTAAGGTCTTACTAGCGTAATAAATAACATGCGCCTTTTTGTCCCTCCTCTGCCCTAGAACGGCTCCTATAGCATGATCACTTGCATCACACATTAGTTCAAAAGGAAGTGACCAGTCAGGAGGTTGAAGGATAGGAGCTGAGATGAGACAACCTTTTAGTTCATCGAAGGATTTTTGACACTGGGGAGTCCATTCGAATAGAGCATCTTGCATCAACAACTGACACAAGGGTTTAGAAATTTCACTGAAAGATTGAATGAACCGTCTATAAAACCCAGCGTGCCCTAAGAATGACCTAATATCCCTTATAGATTGAGGAGTGGGTAGTTTTTGGATCAACTCGACTTTGGCTTGATCTACTCAGATGCCTTCTTGAGATACAATGTGTCCTAATACAATTCCTTGGGTGACCATGAAATGACACTTCTCCCATTTTAACACTAGGTTCTTTTCCTCACATTGTGCCAAAACCAACTCAAGATTCTTTAGACACTGCTCAAATGAATCGCCATACACGGAGAAATCGTCCATGAAAACCTCAACTATTTCTTCTACCATTTCACTAAAGATACTCATCATGCAGCGTTGAAAAGTAGCTGGATCATTGCATAAGCCAAAAGGCATTCTTTTATATGCGAAGGTACCAAAAGGACAAGTAAAAGTGGTTTTAGCTTGGTCCTCTAAAGCTACCTCTATCTGGTTATATCCAGAGTAGCCATCTAAAAAGCAATAGTAAGCATGGCCAGCTACTCTTTCTAGAACTTGATCTAAAAAGAGAAGAGGAAAGTGATCCTTTCGTGTAACCGCATTAAGTTTCCTATAGTCAATACACACTCGCCAACCAGTTTGTATTCGAGTTGGAACCAACTCATTTTTCTCATTCCGAATTACTGTAACACCCGATTTCTTAGGAACTACCTGTGTAGGGCTTACCCATTTAGAATCAGAGATAGGATAAATTATCCCTACGTCGAGTAATTTCAACACTTCTGCTCTTACCACTTCTTTCATGTTCGGATTGAGTCGTCGTTGCATCTGACGAACTGGTTTGGCTTCATCTTCTAGATAGATACGATGTGTGCAAAGAAGAGGACTTATACCTGTCAGATCAGCTACTGACCATCCTAGAGCTTTCTTATAATTTTTCAAAAGTTGAACTAGCAATTGCTCTTGATGAGTAGTCAATTCTGAAGAAATAACCATAGGGTAAGTCTCCCCCTCTCCTAGAAAAACATATTTCAAATTGTGAGGTAACGGTTTTCTGTCAGGGCTAGGAGCTTGTGCTTCTGAAGGCTCTGCTTTATTTAAAAGAGGTCCCAAACTCTCAAAAGTCGGATTCCACTTACTTATAGACATGATTGGGCATAATTCCAAACAATCAACCATCGTACCTAGCTCTTGGTTTGATATCATTAGGTGTGAATTTTCCTCACTAAAGAGAATAGCTTTCTCTAAAGGATCCTCAACAAATTCACGATCTACATACTCTTGAACTATGGATTCTATCAAATCCACTTCGTGTATATCAGGCACCTCTTTTGGTCGTTTGGTAACATGAAAGATGTTTGTTTCAAATTCGATATTACCAAAAGACATTTTCATAGATCCATTCCTACAATTAATCAACGCATTCGAAGTTGCTAAGAATGGTCATCCCAGAATTACTGGTGTCTGATCTGGTGCAGATAGATTGGTAAGTGGGTGAGTATATAGGATTATGAAATCCACTGGAAAATAAAAATTTTCCACTTGTACCAGTACATCTTCAATTATACCTCGTGGGACTTTAATTGATCTATCTGCAAGTTGCAAAGTCACACGGGTAGGCTTTAACTCACCTAAACCCAATTGCTCGTACACTGAGTAAGGGAGCAAATTCACACTCGCTCCTAAATCAAGTAGTGCTCTACTAATATAATACTTCCCTATATAACAAGATATTGTAGGACATCCTGGGTCTTTATATTTAGGGGGAGTACGACATTGTACTATGGCACTTGCTTGCTCAGTGAGAAATGCTTTTTCTTTAACATTTAAACCCCTCTTCACAGTGCATAACTCTTTAAGGAATTTGGCATAAGAAGGGAATTGCTTAATTGCATCAAGGAGAGGTATATTAATTTTCACTTGTTTGAACACCTCTAGCAATTCAGCTGTTTGGGCTTTTTTCCTAGCTTTCAAAAATCTCTGAGGGAAGGGTGCTTTAGGAACATATTCCCTAGGTATTATCATGGGTTCTTCTTCCTTTCCCTCTTCGTTTTCCTCCCCTTTTTCCGTTTTCTCTTGTTCTTCTGTTGTGGACTCCTCAACTATGATTGGTTCTTTTCCCGCCTTCTTACTATCATCCACCACACATTTAGGTTTCAACTCTTCACTCATTTCATCCTTCCTAGGAGGAATAGTTTTATCTACAATTTTCCACTCCTAAGTGTTGTGATGTTTTGGACTTGCTCTATGTTCCCTTGAAAACTAGAAGATCCTTCAACTTGTTTAGCTTGGGCTACTGGATTTGGATGAGGTTGAGCCGGAAATTGACCCTTTGGTTGTGTGACTAAAGTTTGTGTCAAAAGAGTCAACTGGTTCTTAATTTCATCCATATTTCTATCATTTTGAATCCAACGTGTATTTTGACTATGCATGAATTGTTGAAGTGTTTCTTCTGTAGATCTCTTGTTTGGAGGAATGTACGGAGCATGAGATGGTCCCACATTCTGAGACATTCCTGGATTGGACATTGGGGTTTGAGGAGCTGGAAAATGAGGTGCGTGATAAGGTTGTGGAATTTGAGCTCCTTCATTTCTCCAACTAAAATTGGGTTGATTCCTCACTGCCGGATTGTAAGTCTCAGAATAGGGATTTCCTCCTAGATTTTGTCCCCTATATGGTTGGCGATATTGGTTTATGGCATGTATTGGGAGTTCACTAATTTGTTGGTTCTGGGCAACTTCTCTACAAATATGAAGGTTAGGGCAATCGTTTATTCCATGGGATTGGTTTTCACATAGTGCGCAATAGACATTTGCCACTAGCTCTCTTACAGGTTGTGGGTCCTTTTTGGTTTTCAAAGTTTCTATTTCTCGAGAGAGTGTTGCTAACTTTGCCTTAAGGTCATCAGTTTCACTTAATTGATGCATACCTCTAACTGGGGTAACACTAGTTGTTCGAGAGCTTTGGGTTCCAGTGATATCCCAGGTTTGTGCATTTTCAGCTAAAAATTCAAAATATTCAAAAGCTTCTTCAGGGGTTTTATCATAAAACTGCCCATTGCACATTGTTTCCACAAATTGTTTTAAGTCTGACGTTAATGAGCTATAGAAGATGCTAGCTAGAGGCCAAACTTCAAATCCATGGTGAGGGCAAGAATGTACGAGAGTTTTAAACCTCTCCCAACTTTGATAGAAAGTTTCACCATGTTGTGGAGCAAAGTTTAGTATTTGATGCTGTATAGCATCAGTTCTATTGGGAGGAAAAAATTTCTTAAGAAATTTGGTTTGCATTTCATCCCATGTACGAATGGAGTTAGATGGAAGGAATTCAAACCATCTAGCAGCCTTATCATGTAAAGAGAAAGGAAAAAGCTTAAGAAATACTAAGTTTATGGGACAACCTTGATCATTGATAGTGACACAAATGTTCCTAAATCGAGTTAAATGATCGTATGGGTTTTCAGAATCCATACCATAGAAGGAAGGCAGCAATTGTACTATACCAGGTTTAAAATGGAAAGGTCTTTGATTTTCTGGCCAAACAATACAAGACTCAGGTGTATGCCTATTTGGTTGGAAGAGATCTCGCATGGAACGCCTAGCAGCAACAGCTTGTTCTTCATCCATTTCTAAAGGTGGAATAGGAAGTCTAGGACTTTGATTTCTTTCTAAATGAGATTCAAATTCTAAAGGAACAGCTAAAGACTCAGGACGCTGTAATCTACCGTCTTCCCCTCGAATCCAATTGTTCATAAGCTAGGAAAGAATCCGAGAAAGGGTACTGTGGTCCGGACCAGAGTGTAGACGGTCGGGACCACAGAATACTAATTTGAAACAAAAAGGTTTGAAAAATAATAATTTTAATTTTTTTTTTAGAAAAAGAAAATTAACTTAAAAATGAAAATAACCTAAAAACTAAAATTTGGCTCCCCGGCAACGGCGCCAAAAACTTGACCGCTGTTAGAAAGTGCGTCTAAATTAACCCCCAAGTGCAAGAGTGTGCGGTGTAGTTTTAACTCGGTGAGTCCGAGGTCGAATTCACAAGGAGCCTATGATATTTAGTTTCCAGGTTAAAATGGAAATCCTAAATTTGAATGTAAACTAAGTTGTAGATTAATTAAAACTAATTCCTAGGGTTTTGCAAATTTAAAATTCAAATTAAAACAACTTAACAACCTATTCACAAAATTTTAGCAATTTGAAATTTTTGATTTTTGATTTCAAGGAATAAAATATTAGCTAAACGAATTTTTCCTAATTTAAATGCACTTCAAAATAATCTAATAAAAAAACTATAATGTAAATACTTCAATTAAATTAAACAAAGACAATTCGATTAATAAGCAAATAAATTTAAGAAGTCCTTGATCCAACTACCAATTCCGGGTAGTTTACGTCTTCACTATGGGATGAGTTGTAATACTTGCGTTAAAACCTAAATTAAGATTTGTTCGAAAATTATTAAGAAAGTTTTAATCAAAAGCTTTTACCAGTGATTACAGAGAATATAGTCAAAAACTTATGTTTTCGAAGGGTTTTCAAACAATCCTATTCGAATTCGGATTCAAATCCAATTCTTCTAGTTTATCCAAAATTATTAAGAAAATTTTAATCGAAAACCTTTACCAGTGATTACAGAGAATATAGTTAAAGGTTTTCGTTTTCGAATGTTTCTGAAATAAACTAATTCAAATTAGGATTCAAAATCTGAATTTTCAATTCTCCAAAATTATTAGGAAAGTTATAGTCGAAAACCCTTACCAGTGATTACAGAGAATATAATCAAAGGTTTTCGTTTTCGAAAGCTTTTGAAAGAGTTGAATTAGGTTTTGAAAAGTGTAGACCCCTACGCATAAGCTTTCGCAAACTATGGGAAGGGTCTACGCAAACATCCCAAAGTTGTAGACCCCTACGCATGAGCTTTCGCAACTCTGCGAAGGGTCTACGTATATCCCATAGATCAGAGTAAACTACCCTTTCTTGATTCGTTGAATCAAGAACTAGGGTTTCTACGCTAGCATGATTTTAAACAAAACGGATATATTCGTCGAAAACATATTTAAAAGATGTGCTAAATCAAACAATGAAACAAGATTCTTAAACAACTAAATCAAAACTAAAGGTGTGAAATCAGTCAAACTTCTATTTCGAATATTCAAATAGTACCATTAATCCAAAGAAAAATTGTAACGTACTCAAAAACAAACTTCGAAACAAAACGCTGAATGGCGACTGCTGAAACGAATGTGATGAAAGCTCCGAAACCACGTAAGAACATCAACGTAAGTAAAAAAAACCTTCAAAATTTGTAGACGAAAAATAAAAATATCGAAAAGAAGAAGAAGAAGTAGTAGTCGCAGTCCCCCCAAGTCGGCCCCCAAGCAGTCCTTTTTAAACTTGTAAAAGAAACCCTAAAACTTAAATTGCCCGCGCGACGGTCCACCATATTGTGGTCCGGACCGTGCGCCAGGTGGTCCGGACCACAGAAGCCTTTTTTCTACACTTTTGCTCCTCATTTGCCGCTAAGTCCTTGGGGTACTCCGAGCCATCCCTAACGAAGTTGGTTCGATATCCTCCCTTTCATCTCCAAAGTCACTATCTTCTTCATTTAATTCCCCGTTTTCCCTGCAATTAAGAAAACAAATCTTATAAGTGATAAAATAATGATAATTCTTCAAAATAGAGTACTCAATTACCTTAATAACCATGAAAACGTGGAGTTTGTAATTACACTTTTCAAGTGTAATCAAAGAGCCAGTGTCATGTTCTTCATAAGGGGTTCATCTTGTGTAACTCCTTCAGGAGGGGTGGTAAAAGGATTTTTTTTTTTTTTGGTAAGTAAGCGTATGTGGTAAAAGGATTGTCATCACCAGGGTTAACCATAAACAGCTTCGGGGGCACAAAAGATTCTGTCTGTAATATCTTCACAAGACACCAGAGAAGATGAAAAAGATGAGATGACACCATTAACATCTTCAAGTTCAGTAAAATCAAGAATGGGGTTTGCTGCCAGTGAGGTGGTATGAAAAATTCTGCTTCTCAAAAAAAAAAAAAAAAAAAAGAAATGGGGTTTGTAGATGGAGGTTGAATAGGAAATACCTCTGGAGGTTTGCTTGAGGCTCCAGTGATAGAATCAGGTGGTGGTGGCGGATGGATAATAGGCTTTTTTGATGGCTGAAGGGTAGTCGAAACAAGTGGGGTTAATAGAGGTTGAGAGGAAGTTGAAGGAGTAGTGAGGTGAGGTTGGGTTATCTTTGGGCGATAAGTTTGTCTTGGCAGTGTAAGAGGTATTAAGGATTGAAAAGATTATATTCTGAAGAGAAAGTAGTGGGGGTTGAAGGGGGGTTTTGCTTGAAAGATTGATGGTTGTGGCTTAGGAATAGAGAAGAATGGGTCATGGATAGGTAGAGAGGAGAATGGTCTTAACACTTGGACTGGTAAAGGGTTGGTAGCTTTCTGTTTTTCGTGGAGTTGTTTTTCAAGGGAATGAAGTTTATATTCAAGGTCTCTCTTCTTTTGTTCACCAATAGCTAGCAGCTGAGATATGCATTTGAAATCCATACCTGAAGTTGCTAGGGCTAATAGTTGGTGGTGAAGACCTTCTATATTGGCTTTGAGATCCGCTATCAAGGCTTCAAGGGTGTTAAACCTTGTAGAAATAGTTTGTTGGGCTGTCTTTTAACTTTTGGTGAGGTGAGTGAGAGCTTTGTTCTGAGCTTTAACATTTTCAGCTTGCCAGTTCAAAGCAGCTTCAGCGGCTGAGATCTTTTTCCTTTGACCTTGGCTATCAACTGTAATGGGATTTTTTATTTTCCATACATGGGTGGTGTCTTCTTGAGGGAAGTCATAATCATGAAGAGAGGGAAATTTTGTTTCATATCCAGGGGTTTGTGGGTGAAACATACAGCAATCCTTAGGGATGGAAAGAGCATCTGATTGTGGTGGTTCTTGTCTGGGTTGGATTTTGTCAGGTGGTTTACACCTTGTCAGGTTTCTAAGTGTCTCCTCCTTGGCGGCTTTTCTGGCCCGCCTCCTTTCTCCTTTTACTCTTTGCTCCGCTGCATAGTTTGGATCCATTTCCCAGAGATGTTGTCGCCTAAAGCGACGTCTCGCAAGGTGTTCCTATCGTCTTTCTTCTTCACTATCATCATCAACAAGCCAGGTGGGTTGTTCTTGGCATGCCTAACAATCACAATCAAGATCATACCAGATATGACCATTAAAGTCGCGGCCATTGTATACTTCTTTTCCATAACCATCAAAAGAGTGTATCGGGAGGTTTCGCTCAATGATGTTAATTTCAGTGGGGAAAACTGGGCAGTTGACATTAGGGGTTTGGTGTGTGGGAAACTCAATTAGAACGGAACCATCAGGGTTTCGGATAAATTTGGGGTCAATGGTTTGAATGGTTTGGTTTTGGGTATGAAACTGTTCATAATTGGTTACCCAAGAGGTAGGGAGAAGCTTGGCCAATTCCTCTTTGGAAATTTGGCGAGGGCCATAAGTGCAGTGAGGAATACCACGGGTGTCTATGTCAAGAAAAATGGCATCAGTGGTTGGACTGGTAAGAGAAACTAGAAGATCCCAAGCATGATCTTGGACCCTGTAGACCATCTGGTAGTATAAAGTGGCAGTAATTCTGGAATCCACTTGTTCTACTCCAGAAATCTGGATCTGGACCTTCAGGGCTGAGAGCAAGTGTGGATCTCTCAAAGACATGTTGAAGTTGGGAAAAAAGGTAACCATAATTGTTCCGGCATTTAAAATGGTTTGGACAGTACCAATACAAGCATGTTGATACTATATAAAAGTGGAATCAAGAAGAGCTATACGGGAGACAACTGGTAAACCTTTTCTGCCATGGAACGTGAGAGCTAGACGAACAGCTCCCTAGTGTAAATGGGAATAGCCATCTGTTAGACACTGGGAGGGAAGATTTTCGGGTAGGGAAAGGGTAAGCAATTGTTATTTTCCAGTTGTAGGAATAATATACTGGTGCATGGGAGAAGCTTGAATATGTTCTTTACAAAGTTTCTGCTGGCCGTTTCCAAAGGCACGAACAATTTTTGTTTTTAAAGACTTACTGGGTTTAGAATAAGCCATATAAGGACTAAGGACAGGTATTTTTGAAGGTGGAACTACTTTTGCACTAGGATGATAAGATACATCATATACAGACTCTTTAATAGACCTAGTAGTACCATCATGATAAATATGAGAAGAATAGAAGGTGGAAGAAGAGGTAGAAGAAGCAGATGAGGACCTCCGTAACTGTGACATGGTAGGAAAAAGGTTAAGCTTCTCTGAGCTTATACCTAGCAGGTTTCCCGACCGAACTTAATCTACATTTTCCTAAGGACTTACCAATAGTTCACCAGTGCTTTAGCTAGATACAAACTTAGGGAAGAGTTCAAGTTTTGGTTTTCTGATCTGCCAGATCACACGAAGTGCAAGCAGAGAGCATACTAATCCGAGAATCGAACAACTAGGGCTCTGATACCAATTCTGCACAGACGGAAGTAGCTCACAGGATTTCACAGAATTCCAACCTTAAAGCGTATACCAAAAACAAAATAGAAGAAAGCGTATACCAAAAACAAAACAAAAGAAAGGATTAGTGATTCAGAGATATTTGAAGATATAAAAGAAAGAAACGCTCAAGAGGAAACATAAGAGAAACATAATAAAACACACTGAGATTTTTTTGATGGAAAATATTACAACCAGCAGACTTTGCTCTTCCCCCGTCCCTGCCCTAAGTGGAGAGGGGAGTCTTCTATTTATAGGGGAGGATTAGACTCTGTCGAACTTCAAATTTGGATTCTAAAGCCAATCTAAAACTATTTCGTGATTGACTGCTACAGTGACTGATACTGACTTCTACAGTGACTGATACTGACTACTACAGTGACTTCTCGGTTCTTCTGGATTATTACACAGGAAAAAGATAAACATTAGACAACAGATATTTTTACATGATGCCACAAACAAGGGGCACATGGCATATCAGACAAATAACACGCCTTTTTATACAACTGGAAATGCTGGAAATGTAGAGTGTTCTGCTGGTGCATCTGCTGGAGGCTGAGTGAGCTAGTCATTCTCAGAGCTATTGTAGTGGGAGTCTGGTGGTTTTTCTTCATCAGAAGGGTCATCTCGATCCAAGGGAAAGTAGGGACGCAGTCTGGTCCTTTGCAGAAGATGTGAGAGATGTGGCGGTGCGTGGTTATGGCACTGAGCAACTCCATTATGTCAAAAGCAGTGTACTTATTATGGATATGGTGAAACAGTGTCCAAATGAGCTTTGCTTTGTCTGGATGGGAAAATTTCCACTGATAATTAGCAACTAATTGATCAAGAGGAAGTTGGTACTGTTCTTTGTGGTTGAGCAAGATCATGGTCTGAAGCAATGGGAACCAGTCAAGGGTTCGATTTCTGCGGATGGGGTAATTGGCAAGATTATATTCGAAATAAGCTTGAATTTGGCCACGGTTATGAAAATAATACAATGACTCATTAGGGTTTAAAGATTGTGCTAGGTTGGGGTCATCAGGAGGGTCTACTGGAAAGATAGTATCTGGGGGAAAAAAGGCTGGGTCCTTTTTAAAGGTTATAGGGACATACCGATGGTAATGGGTTCGAAGCAGTGCTAGCCAAGTTTCAATAGGATGGAACCAAGTTAAGAGGGTGAGGAGATTCCATGCTCGAGGGTTCGGGTTAGGCCTGGAATTTGGAAAGGTTGATTGCATCAAGTAAGCAAAAAGAGTCCATGAATCGAACAGGAATGGGATAGTATATTGTTCACAGAGATACTAGAAAAAACATAATGCCTCTTTCGGGAAATTGTATTCATTTATGATTTGGAAAAGGGTGAGAAAGGGGTTGTCAACAGGAAAGATGAGGCCTTTTAAACACAATCCATGTTTGGATATAAGGGTGGTTAAAAACCGTAACCAGTTTATTCTGGAATGGCTGGGGGTGACCTTGTTCGACTCATTATCATCGATTGGACTTCAGATTGAAGATTATATACTGGGAAAACAAGTTGTACAGGGATGTGTTGTGGATCTGGGAAAGCTGGTAATGGTTGTCCTGGCTGTGAACTAGTAGAGGATGAAGGTTGGTTTGGATCAGGGGTTATGGTATAGATGTAGGGGATAACTGGATGAGTTTGGACTGGGTTTCTAGAAAAAAAATCTGCAAGAACATTCTTTTTCCCTTGGAGGTGTTTTACTTCAAAATTCCATTGGGAGAACCATTCTACCCGTCTGAGAAGTTGGGCATGTGGGAGAATTTTTCTCTTGAGCTAGAGCATTTTTGGGAATGAGGACATGTCCATTTCGATAAGAAATCTGCATCCAATGAGATGGAATTGAAATTTTTCAATACCGCGGTGGACGACAAGAATTTCTTTGAATGTTGAGTGGTAATGTTGTTCAGAGGGTTTGAATTGTCCACTTGCATAGGCGCATATATTTCTTTTGCCATTATCATCTGTGAGAAGAGCAGCACCCCAATATTGATCACTTACGTCAGTCTGGAGGACAAATTTGCTGTCTGGTTGAGGAATTTGCAAAGCTAGGAGAGTCTTTGCCTGAGCCTTGAGGGACTAAACTACCTTAGTTTGTTCATTTGTCCATTCGAAACAATCTTTCTTTAAGAGCTTAGAAAGTGGTGAAACAAATCGGGCAATCTTGGGAATAAAATCTCTCATATAGTTAACAATGCCCAAAAATTGTTGGACCTGTTTGGCTGAATTAAGCTGATCCGGAAATTGATGGAGATGATGGTAGATATGAGGTTGAAGCAGCTGAGATGTGCGTTTGAAATCCATACCTGAAGTTGCTAGGGCTAGTGGTTTAGAGCACGATACATTAATTTATATTGATGATACCCTAATTTCTTTGTTACACTTCCCTTCAAAAGAAATGAAGATATAAACCCAACCAAAGCTAGTCACAGTGGAATGACCCTAGAACACTATGCACTAGCCACTGCAGAAATCACTCAACTCCAAGCTGAAGCTTGTGAACAGGTTAGCCAGTAGGTGGCAGGTAAAAGGTCAAGGTTTATGATAGAGCATGCAGCTCCGGTGTCAAAAAAAGCTATGACAGGTAAGGGTTTTGAGTATTCTGAGAAAATCAATAGTAGCCTGTCCGATGATCATCTTCTTTTCTGGACTGGAATTTCTCAAGGAGTGCTTGGTGGTGTTCTTCTGTGGGTGAGAACAGTAGGATATCAGAGGAGATGACACCATTAACATCTTCAAGTTCAGTAAAATCAAGAATGGGGTTTGCTGCCAGTAAGGTGATATGAAAAATTCTGCTTCTCAAAAAGGAAGAAATGGTCTAGCTAAAGCACTGGTTCTACCAGTATATAATCTTACTTCAGAAGTCCAATCGATGATAATGAATCAAACAAGGTCAACTATTTCTCATTGGGCGTGTGAAGCTTTTTATGTCAATAAGCAGTCTGAACAAGTTCGAGGGAAAATGAGACTATGATACTGACTGCTACAGTGACTACAGTGACTGATAATGACTATTACAATGATATCAACATGCTTGTATTGGTACTGCCCAAACCACTCTAAATGCTGGAACAATTATGGTTACCCAGAAAAGCTGCCAAGGAGGAGGCACTTAGAAACCTGACAAGGTGTAACCACCTGACAAAATCCAACCCAGACAAGAACCACCTTTTAACAGGTAGAAGAGCTTGGACTTCTGATCATAGTGTTTCTCTAGATCTTTTCTGTCAAATGAACAACACTTCATGCGCAAATAGTCTTCTCTTGCCTGGGTAAGAAAGTGGTCTGGAATTCCAAGAAATTCACTATATAGATGAGATAGGAACAAATTGTCCGTGACTTTGGAAACGGCCAGTAGAAACTTTGTAAAGAACATATTCAAGCTTCTCACATGCACCAGTATACTATTCCTGCAACTAGAAAATAACAATTGCACTCACTACCTGTTAAAAGGTATGGATGATCCGAACCTCAAACAAGTTTTTCCCAATTCTCTCCCTGACCCACTAGGGAAAGAAAGTGCCAAGGTCATGCAAACCCGAGGTCTTGAATTACACTCAATCTCTATTGGAGATTCCCAAGATTGCCCAATTTGTTTCACCACTCTCCATGCTCTTAAAGAAAGATTGTTTCGAATGGACAAATGAACAAACTAAGGCAGTTCAGTCCCTCAAGGCTGCTCTTGTATCAAAAAAAGCTATGACAGGTAAGGGTTTTGAGTATTTGTCTAAAAGGATATGAATCTTAGAATGGATGATCCGAACCTCAAACAAGTTTTTCTCAATTCTCTCCCTGACCCACTAGGGAAAGAAAGTGCCAACGACATTTGCCAGGAAATTTCTTCTTCCTGAAGAATTTCCATTTGACTTTTCGAGACTTTTTCAGTTTGGAAACCCGTCTGAAAGTTAATGGGCATGCGAAGCTTTTTATGTCAATAAACAGTCTGAACAAGTTCGAGGGAAAATGAGACTGGTTCCAGGCTTATCCCGAACCCTCGAGCATGGAATCTCCTCACCCTCTTAACTTGGTTCCATCCTATTTAAACTTGGCTAGCACTGCTCCGAACCCATTACCATCGGTATGTCCTTATAAAGATTGTTTCGAATGGACAAATGAACAAACTAAGGTAGTTCAGTCCCTCAAGGCATGATTGGTGGATCGCGCTTGGTGAATACCGGCAACTACAAGTCTACCAGGTTGCAAACATGGATTTGTTCCTCTCCTATCTCCTATGGTCTTCTATACCCCATCTCTACCTCACCCAACCTTTTGAGACCAACCCTTTACTAGTCCAAGTGTTAAGACCATTCTCCTCTCTACCTATCCATGACCCATTCAACTGCCCAGTTTTCCCCACTGAAATTAACATCATTGAGCGAAACCTCTCGGCACACTCTTTTGATGGTTGCTAGGGCTAATAGTTGGTGGTGAAGACCTTCTATATTGGCTTTGAGATCCGTTATCAAGGCTTCAAGGGTTCAGCCAAACAGGTCCAACAATTTTTAGGCATTGTTAACTATATGAGAGATTTTATTCCCAAGATTGCCCGATTTGTTTCACCACTCTCCAGGCTCTTAAAGAAAGATTGTTTTGAATGAACAACATTACCACTCAACATTCAAAGAAATTCTTGCCGTCTGCCGCGGTATTAAAAATTTTCAATTCCATCTCATTGGATACAAATTTCTTATCAAAATGGACATATCCTCATTCCCAAAAACCTATTATCCATCCTCTACCACCACCTGATTCTATCACTGGGGCCTCAAGCAAACCTCCAGAGGTATTTCCCATTCAACCTCCATCTACAAACCCCATTTCTTATCTCCTTACAGGCTCTGAAGCGTCTCTGTAATCAAAAGAAATTCCTTCATAATGTTGAGCAAACCAGAAATACCCTGGATGGTTGTGAATTATCAGCCCCTGAATCAGTTCCTGCTTGATGATAAGTTTCCCCTTCCCAACTGTCTTTTCTTATTCAAACGGTTGGCCCAGCTTTGCAAATTCCTCAACCAGACAGCAAATTTGTCCTCCAGACTGACTCAAGTGATCAATATTGGGATGCTGCTCTTCTCACAGATGATATCAAACTTTGAGAAGATTTTTGCCTGGGCCAACCGTTTGAATAAGAAAAGACGGTTGGGAAGGTTGGAATTCTGTGAAATCCTGTGAGCTACTTCCGTATGTGCAGAATTGGTTTCAGAGCCCTGGTTGTTCGGTTCTCAGATTAGTATGCTCTCTGCATGAAGTGTTGTTCATTTGACAGAAAAGATCTAGAGAAACACTATGCAAGAGTAAAGTGTTTTTTGACATCAGATGAAAGAGTTTTTGGAGAAGAGCCAGTTGGTGGCGAAAAGCCACAATCAGATGCCCTTTCCATCCCCAAGGATTGCTGTATGTTTCACCCACAAACCCCTGGATACTGGGAGAGTCTTTGCCTGAGCCTTGAGGGACTGAACTGCCTTAGTTTATTCATTTGTCCATTCGAAAAAAACTTGGCGCTCGGGTGGCCGATTATAATGATATTTGTCTTTATTTTTTTTATTTTTACTTGATCTACGAATTCAAATCAAAAAGGGCAATGACTTGGCGCTCGGGTGTCTGGTTAGAATAATATTTTTATTCATTTTTTGTATTTTTTCGTGATCTGCGCATTTAAATTAAAAACAACCAAAATTTGGTGCTCGGGTGTCTGATTTCAATGACATTTGTCTTCATTTGTTGTATTTTTATGCGTTATACGACTCCAAATTAAAAACGGCTATAACTTGGCGCTTGAGTGTTTAGTTAGAGTAATATTTGTTTTATTTTTGGTATTTTTACGTGATCTGCGCATTTAAATTAAAAGCGACTAAAACTTGGCGCTCCGGTGTCTAGTTAAAGTAATTATTTTGTTCATTTTTTGTATTCTTTTACGTGATCCGCGCATGTAAATTAATAACGGCCAAAACCTGGCACTCAGGTGTCTAATTACAATGATATTTATCTTTATTTTTTGTATTTTTACGCGATCTACAAATGTAAATTACAAACAACTATAACTTAACGCTCGGGTATCTGGCTAGAGTAATATTTTCGTTCATTTTTGTATTTATACGTGATCTGCGCATTTAAATTTAAAACAGCCAAAACTTGGTGCTCGAGAGCCTAATTACAATGATATTTGTCTTTATTTTTTGTATTTTTACGCGATCTACAAATCCAAATAAATAACAGCTATAACTTGGCGATCGGGTGTCTGGTTAGAGCAATATTATTGTTCATTTTTTGTATTTTTATGTGATCTGCGCATTTAAATTTAAAACAGCCAAAACTTGTTGCTCGAGGGTCTGATTACAATGATATTTGTCTTCATTTTTTGCATTGTTACGCAATCTATGAATTCAAATAAAAAATAGTTATAGCTCCTCACTCGGGTGTCTGGTTAGAGTAATATTTTTTTTCATTTTTTGTATTTTTACGTAATCTGCGTATTTAAATTAAAAACGGCCAAAACTTGGTGCCTGGGCGTCCGGTTACAATGATATTTGTACTCAATTTTTGTGTTTTTATGTGATCCACGAATCAAAATTAAAAACGACTATAACTTGGTGCTCGGGTGTCTCGTTAGAGTAATATTTTTGTTCATTTTTTGTATTTTAACATGATCTGCGCATTTAGATTAAACACGGCCCGAACTTTGTGCTCGGGTGTCCGATTACAATGATATTTGCTTCTCTTTTTGTATTTTTATGTGATCTACGAATCCAAATTAAAAACGGCTATAACTTGGTGCCCGTTTGTTTGGTTAGAGCAATATTTTTGTTCATGTTTTGTATTATTACGTGATTTGTGTATTGAAATTAAAAACGATTCAAACTTGGTGCTCGGGTGGTCGATTATAACGATATTTGTCTTCATTTTTTGTATTTTTACATGATCTACGAATTCAAATAAAAAAGGGCAATGAATTGGCGCTCGAGTGTCTAGTTAAAGTAATGTTTTTGTTCATTTTTTGTATTTTTTCATGATCTGCGCATTTAAATTTAAAACAGCCAAAACTTGTTACTCGGGGGTCTGATTACAATGATATTTGTCTTCATTTTTTGTATTGTTACGCGATCTATGAATTCAAATAAAAAATGGTTATAGCTCCTCACTCGAGTGTCAGGTTAGAGTAATATTTTTTTTCATTTTTTGTATTTTTACGTAATCCGCATATTAAATTAAAAACGGCCAAAATTTGGTGCTCGGGCGTCCGGTTACAATGATATTTGTACTCAATTTTTGTGTTTTTATGCGATTCACGTATCAAAATTAAAAACGACTACAACTTGGTGCTCAGGCGTCTCGTTAGAGTAATATTTTTGTTCATTTTTTGTATTTTAACATGATCTGTGCATTTAAATTAAACACGGCCCGAGCTTTGTGCTCGGGTGTCCGATTACAACGATATTTGCTTCTTTTTTGCATTTTTATGTGATCTACGAATCCAAATTAAAAACGGCTATAACTTGGTGCCCATTTGTTTGGTTAGAGCAATATTTTTGTTCTTTTTTTGTATTATTACGTGATTTGTGTATCGAAATTAAAAACGGTCAAAACTTGGCGCTCGAGTAGTCGATTATAATGATATTTGTCTTCATTTTTTTTATTTTTACATGATCTACGATTTCAAATCAAAAACGGCAATGAATTGGCGCTCGAGTGTCTGGTTAGAGTAATGTTTTTGTTCATTTTTTGTATTTTTCCGTGATCTGCGCATTTAAATTTAAAACAGCCAAACCTCGTTGCTCGGGGGTCTGATTACAATGATATTTGTCTTCATTTTTTGTATTGTTACGCGATCTATGAATTCAAATAAAAAACGGTTATAGCTCCTCACTCGGGTGTCTGGTTAGAGTAATATTTTTTTTCATTTTTTCTATTTTTACGTAATCTGCGTATTTAAATTAAAAACGGCCAAAACTTGGTGCTCGAGCGTCCGGTTACAATGATATTTGTACTCAATTTTTGTGTTTTTATGCGATCCACGAATCAAAATTAAAAACGGCTATAACTTGGTGCTCGGGCGTCTCGTTAGAGTAATATTTTTGTTCATTTTTTGTATTTTAACATGATCTGCGCATTTAGATTAAACACGGCCCGAACTTTGTGCTCGAGTGTCCAATTACAATGATATTTGCTTCTTTTTTTGTATTTTTATGTGATCTACGAATCCAAATTAAAAACGGCTATAACTTGGTGCCCGTTTGTTTGGTTAGAGCAATATTTTTGTTCATTTTTTGTATTATTACGTGATTTGTGTATCGAAATTAAAAATGGTCAAAACTTGGCGCTCGGGTGGTCGATTATAATGATATTTGTCTTCATTTTTTTTTATTTTTACATGATCTACGAATTCAAATCAAAAACCGCAATAAATTGGCGCTCGAGTGTCTGGTTCAAGTAATGTTTTTGTTCATTTTTTGTATTTTTCTGTGATCTGCGCATTTAAATTAAAAATAGCCAAAATTTGGTGCTTGGGTGTCCGATTTCAATGACATTTATCTTCATTTTTTGTATTTTTACGCGTTATACGACTCCGAATTAAAAATGGCTATAACTTGGCGCTCGGGTGTCTAGTTAGAGTAATATTTGTTCATTTTTTGTATTTTTTTACGTGATCCACGCATGTAAATTAAAAACAGCCAAAACCTGGCACTCGGGTGTCCAATTACAATGATATTTATCTTTATTTTTTGTATTTTTACGCGATTTACGAATCTAAATTATAAACAGTTATAACTTGGCGCTCGGGTGTCTGGCTAGAGTAATATTTTCATGCATTTTTTGTATTTATACGTGATCTACGCATTTAAATTTAAAACAACCAAAACTTGGTGCTCGAGAGCCTGATTACAATGATATTTGTCTTTATTTTTTGTATTTTTACGCGATCTACAAATCCAAATAAATAACAGCTATAACTTGGTGCTCGGGTGTCTGGTTAGAGCAATATTATTGTTCATTTTTTGTATTTTTACGTGATCTGCGTATTTAAATTAAAAACGGTCAAAACTTAGTGCTCGGGGGTCCAATTACAACGATATTTGTCTTTAATTTTTGTATTTTTACGCGATCTACGAATGAAAATTAAAAACGGCTATAACTTGGCGCTCGGGCGCTTGGCTAGAGTATTATTTTCATTCATTTTTTGTATTTCGACGTGATTTGCGCATTTAAAGTAAAAACGGCCAGAACCTGGCGCTCGGGTGTCTGATTGTAATGATATTTGTCTTTATTATTTGTACTTTTACGCGATCTATGAATCCAAGTTAAAAATGGCTATAACTTGGCGCTCGTGAGTCAGCTTAGGGCAATATTTTTGTCATTTTTTTATTTTTACGTGATCTGTGTATCAAAATTAAAAAGGGTCAAAACTTGGCACTCGGGTATCCGATTACAATGATATTTGTCTTCATTTTTTGCATTTTTACTCGGTCTATGAATCCAAAATAAAAACAGCTATAACTTGGCGCTCAGTTGTCTAGTTAGAGTAATATTATTGTTCATTTTTTGTATTTTTACGTGATCTGCGCATTTAAATTTAAAACGACCAAAACTTGGTGGTCGGGTGTCCGATTATAAAGATATTTGTCTTCATTTTTTATATTTTTACGCGATCTGCGAATCCAAATTAAAAACAGCTTAACTTGGCACTCGAGTGTCTGGTTAGAGTAATATTTTTTTTTTCATTCTATATATTTTTCTGTGATCTGTGCATTTAAATTAAAAACGGCCAAAACTTGGCGCTCGGGTGTCCGATTACAATGAAATTTATCTCCATTTTTTGTATTTTTACGCGATACACGAATCAAAATTAAAGACGGCAATAACTTGGCACTCAGGTGTCCAATTACAATGATATTTGTCTTCGTTTTTTGTATTTTTATGCAATCTAAGAATCCAAATTAAAAACGGCTATAACTAGGCACTCGTGTGTCTGGTTAGAACAATATTTTTGTTCATTTTTTTGTATTTTTACGTGATATATGTATCGAAATTAAAAATGGTCAAAACTTGGCGCTTAAGTGTCCAATAACAATGATATTTGTCTTTATTTTTTGTATTTTTACGTGATCTACGAATCGAATTTAGAAACGGCAATAACTTGGCACTCGGGCGTCTGGTTAGAGTAATATTTTTGTTCTTTTTTTGTGTTGTTACGTGATCTACGCATTTTAAAACAGCCAAAACTTAGGCTCGAGGGTCTAATTACAATGATATTTGTCTTCATTTTCTATATTTTTACGCGATCTACGAATCCAAATAAAAAATGGCTATAATTTCTCGCTCGGGTGTCTGGTTAGAGTAATATATTTGTTCATTTTTTGTATGTTTACACGATCTGTGTATTTAAATTAAAAACGGCCAAAACTTGGTTCTCAGGCGTCCAATTGCAATGATATTTGTCTTCAATTTTTGTATTTCTACTCGATCTACGAATCAAAATTAAAAACGGTTATAACTTGGCACTCGGGCGTTTGGTTAGAATAATATTTTTGTTCATTGTTTATATTCTAACGTGATCTGCACATTTAAATTAAAGACAGCCCAAACTTGGTGCTCAGGTGTCCGATTACAATGATATTTATCCTTTTTTTCTGTATTTTTATGCGATCTACGAATCCACATTAAAAACAGATATAACTTGGCACTCTGTGTGTCTAGTTAGAGTAATATTTTTCTTCATTTTTTTGCATTTATACGTGATCTGCGTATTTAAATTAAAAACGGCCAAAACTTGGTCCTCAAGCGTCTGATGACAATGATATTTGTACTCAATTTTTGTATTTTTAATTACCAAAAAAAAATTGTATTTTTACGCGATCTATGAATCAAAATTAAAAACGGCTATAACTTGGCGCTCGGGCATCTCGTTAAAGTAATATTTTTGTTCATTTTTTGTATTTTAACTTGGTCTGCGCAATTAAATTAAACATGGCGTGAACTTTGTGCTCGGGTGTCCGATTACAATGATATTTGTCTTCTTTTTTTGTATTTCTATGTAATCTACGAATCCAAATTAAAAACGGGTATAACTTGGCGCCCATGTGTCTGGTTAGAATAGTATTTTTGTTCATTTTTTGTATTTTTACGTGATTTGTGTATCGAAATTAAAAAAAGTCAAAACTTGGCGCTCGGGTGGCCGATTACAATGATATTTGTCTTCACTTTTTTGTATTTTTACGTGATCTGCGCATCTAAATTTAAAACGGCCAAAATTTGGTACTCGGGTGTCCGATTATAATAATATTTATCTGCATTTGTTTTTATTTTTACACGATCTACAAATTCAAATTAAAAACGGCTATAACTTGGCACTCGGGTGTCTGGTTAGAGTAATATTTTTGTTCATTTTTTATATTTTTTCGTGATCTGCACATTTAAATTAAAAATAGCCAAAATTTGGTGCTCTGGCGTCCGATTTCAATGACATTTGTCTTCATTCTTTGTATTTTTACGCGTTCTACGACTCCAAATTAAAAACGACTATAACTTAGCGCTCGGGTGTCTGGTTAGAGTAATATTTATTTTAGTTTCTGTATTTTTATGTGATCTGCGCATTTAAATTAAAGTGATTAAAACTTGGCGCTTCGGTTTTCGATTACAATGATATTTGCCTTCATTTTTTCAAAATTTTAAGCGATCTACGAATCCGAAATAAAAATGGCTATAACTTGGCGCTCGGGTGTCTGGTTAGAGTAATATTTTTGTTTATTTTTTGTATTGTTACATGATCTGTGCATTTAAATTTAAAACAGCCAAAACTTGATGCTCGAGGGTCTGATTACAATGATATCTGTCTTCATTTTTTGTATTTTTACGCGATCTACGATTCCAAATAAAAAACAGCTATAACTTGGCCCTCAGATGTCTAGTTAGAGTAATATTTTTGTTCATTTTTTGTATTTTTACGTGATCTGCATATTTAAATTAAAAACGGCCAAAACTTTGTGCTCGGGCGTCCGATTACAATGATATTTGTTTTCAATTTTCATATTTTTACGCGATCTACGAATCAAAATTAAAAACGGCTATTACTTGGCGCTCGGGTGTCTGGTTAGAGTAATATTTTAGTTCATGTTTTGTATTTTTACGTGATCTGCGTATTTAAATTAAAAATGGCCAAAACATGGTGCTCGGGCGGCCGATTACAATTATATTTTTGTTCAATTTTTGTATTTCTACGCAATCTACGAATTAAATTTAAAAACGGCTATAACTCGGCACCGGGCGCCTGGTTAAAGTAATATTTTTGTTCATTTTATGTATTTTAACGTGATTTGCACATTTAAATTTAAAACGGCCAGAACATGGTGCTTGAGTGTCTGATTACAATGATATTTGTCTTCATTTTTTGTATTTTTACGCGATCTACGATTCCAATTTAAAAACAACTATAACTTGGCACTCAGGCGTCTAGTTAGAGTAATATTTTAGTTCATTTTTTTGTATTTTTACGTGATCTGAGCATTTAAATTTAAAACAACCAAAACTTGTTGCCCAGGGGTCTGATTACAATGATATTTGTCATCATTTTTTGAATTGTTACGCGATCTATGAATTCAAATAAAAAAGGCTATAGCTTCTTACTCAGATGTCTGGTTACAGTAATATTTTTTGTTCATTCTTTGTATTTTTACGTGATCTACGTATTTATATTAAAAACAGCCAAAACTTGGTTCTCAGGCGTCCGATTGCAATGATATTTGCCTTCAATTTTTGTATTTTTACTCGATCTACGAATCAAAATTAAAAACGGCTATTACTTGGCGCTCGGGCGTTTGGTTAGAATAATATTTTTGTTCACTGTTTGTATTCTAACATGATCTGCGCATTTAAATTAAAGATGACTCGAAGTTGGTGCTTGGGTGTCCGATTACAATGATATTTGTCTTCATTATTTGTATTTTTACGCGATCTACGAATCCAAATTAAAAACGACTATAACTTGGCACTCAGGCGTCTGGTTTGAGTAATATTTTAGTTCATTTTTTGTATTTTTACGTGATCTGCGCATTGAAATTTAAAACAGCCAAATCTTGTTGCTCGGGGATCTGATTACAATGATAATTATCTTCATGTTTTGAATTGTTACACGATCTATGAATTCAAATAAAAAACGGTTATAGCTTCTCACTCGGGTGTCTAGTTAAAGTAATATTTTGTTCATTTTTTGTATTTTTACGTGATATGCGTATTTAAATTAAAAACGGCCAAAACTTGGTGCTCAGGCGTGCGATTTCAATGATATTTGCACTCAATTTTTGTGTTTTTACGCAATCTACGAATCAAAATTAAAGATGGCTATAACTTGGCACTCGGGCATCTCGTTAGAGTAATATTTTTGTTCATTTTTTGTATTTTAACGTGATCTGCACATTTAAATTAAACACGGCCCAAACACTATGCTCGGGTATCCGATTACAATGAATTTGTCTTCTTTTTTGTATTTTTATGTGATCTACGAATCTAAATTAAAAACGGCTATAACTTGGCACCCGTCTGTCTGGTTAGAGCAATATTTTTATTCATTTTTTGTATTTTTATGTGATTTGTGTATCGAAATTAAAAACGGTCAAAACTTGGCACTCGGGTGGCCGGTTACAATGATATTTCTCTTCATTTTTCTGTATTTTTACGTGATCTACGTATTTAAATTTAAAATGGCCAAAATTTGGTGCTCAGGTGTCCGATTACGATGATATTTATCATCATTTTTTTATTTTTACATGATCTACGAATTCAAATAAAAAACGGCAATAACTTGGCGCTCGGGTGTCTGGTTAGAGTAGTATTTTTGTTCATTTTTTATATTTTTCTGTGATCTGTGCATTTAAATTAAAAACAACCAAAATTTGGTGCTCGGGTGTCCGATTTCAATGACATTTGTCTTCTTTTTTGGTATTTCTACGCGATCTACGAATTGAATTTAAAAACGGCAATAACTTGGCGCTCGAGTGTCTGGTTAGAGTAATATTTTTATTTTTTTTGTGTTTTTACGTGATCTAGTTATTTAAATTTAAAATAGCCAAAACGTGGTGCTCGGAAGTCTGATTACAATGATATTTGTCTTCATTTTTTATATTTTTACGTGATCTACGAATCCAAATAAAAAATGGCTATAACTTCTCGCTCGGGTGTCTGGTTAGAGTAATATATTTGTTCATTTTTTGTATTTCTACGTGATCTGCGCATTTAAATTTAAAACAGCCAAAACTTGGTGCTTGGGTGTCTGATTACAATGATATTTGTCTTCTTTTTTTTTGTATTTCTACGCGATCTAAGAATCCAAATTAAAAATGACTATAAATTGGCGCTCGCGTGTCTGGTTAGAGCAATATTTTTGTTCATTTTTTGTATTTTACGTGATATATATATCGAAATTAAAAACGGCCAAAACTTGGCGCTCCAGTGTTCGATTATAATGATATTTATCATCATTTTTTGTATTTTTACGTGATCTACGTGTTGAATTTAAAAATGGCTACATCTTAGTGCTCGAGCATCTAGTTAGTGTAATATTTTCGTTCATTTTTTGTGTTTTTACGTGATCTACACAGTTATATTTAAAACAGCTAAAACTTAGTGCTCGGGTATCCGATTACAATGATATTTGTCTTCATTTTTTTTTTTTTTACGCGATCAACGAATCCAAATGAAAAACGGCTACAACTTAGCGCTCGGGTGTCTGGTTAAAGTAATATTTTTGTTCATTTTTTGTATTTTTCTGAGATCTGCGCATTTAAATTAAAAATGGCCAAAACTTGGTGCTCGGGCGTCCGATTACAATAATATTTGTCTTCAATTTTTGTATTTTTACTCGATCTACGAATCAAAATTAAAAAAGGCTATAACTTGGCGCTCGAGCGTTTGGTTAGAGTAATATTTTTGTTCATTGTTTCTATTCTAACGTGATCTGCACATTTAAATTAAAGACAAACCAAACTTGGTACTCGGGTGTCCGATTACAATGATATTTGTCTTCTTTCTCTGTATTTTTATGCGATCTACGAATCCACATTAAAAATGGCTATAACTTGGCGCTCGTGTGTCTAGTTATAGAAATATTTTTCTTCATTTTTTTTGCATTTATACATGATCTGCGCATTTAAATTAAAACGGACCAAAACATAGTGCTCCAGTGTCCGATTACATTGATATTTGTCTTTATTTTTTGTATTTTTACGTATATGCGCATTTAAATTTAAAATGGCCAAAATTTGGTGCTCGGGTGTCCGATTACAATGATATTTATCTTCATTCCTTTTTTATTTTTACGCGATCAACAAATTCAAATAAAAAACGGCTATAACTTGGCGCCCGCGTGTCTGGTTAGAGCAATATTTTTGTTCATTTTTTGTATTTTTACGTGATTTGTGTATCGAAATTAAAAACAATCAAAACATGGCGCTCAGGTGGTCGATTACAATGATATTTGTCTTCATTTTTTGTATTTTTACGTGATCTATGCATTTAAATTTAAAATGGCCAAAATTTGGTGCTCGGGTGTCCGATTAAAATGATATTTGTCTTCATTTTCTTATTTTTACGCGATCTACAAAATCAAATCAAAAACAGCTATAACTTGGCACTCGGGTGTATGGTTAGAGTAATATTTTTGTTCATTTTTTGTAATTTTCAGTGATCTACGCATTTAAATTAAAAACGGCCAAAATTTGGTGCTTGGATGTTCGATTTCAATGACATTTATCTTCATTTTTTGTATTTTTACACGTTCTATGACTCCAAATTAAAAACGGCCATAACTTGGCACTCGGGTGTCTGGTTAGAGTAATATTTGTTTTATTTTTGGTATTTTCAAGTGATCTGCGCATTTAAATTAAAAGCGACTAAAACTTGGCGCTCCGGTGTCCGATTACAATGATATTTGTCTTCATTTTTTGTATTTTTACGCAATCTACGAATCGAAATTAGAAACAGTTATAACTTGGCGCTCGGGTGTCTGATTAGAGTAATTATTTTGTTCATTTTTTTGTATTTCTTTACGTGATCCGTGCATGTAAATTAATAACGGCCAAAACCTGGTACTCGGGTGTCCGATTACAATGATATTTATCTTTAGTTTTTGTACTTTTATGCGATCTACGAATCTAAATTACAAACAGCTATAACTTGGCGCTCGGGTGCCTGGTTAGATTAATATTTTCGTTTATTTTTTCTATTTCTACGTGATCTACGCATTTAAATTTAAAACAGCCAAAACTTGGTGCTCGAGGGTCTGATTACAATGATATTTGTCTTCATTTTTTGTATTTTTATGCGATCTACGAATCCAAATAAATAACGGCTATAACTTGGTGCTCGGGTGTTTGGTTAGAGTAATATTATTGTTCATTTTTAGTATTTTTACGTGATATGCACATTTAAATTTAAAATGGCCAAAACTTGGTGGTCGGGTGTCCGATTACAATGATATTTATCTTCATTTTTTGTATTTTTACGCGATCTACGAATCGAATTTAAAAATAGCGATAACTTGGCGCTCGGGCGTCTGGTTAGAGTAATATTTTTGTTCATTTTTTGTGTTTATAAGTGATCTGCGCATTTAAATAAAAAATGGCCAAAACTTGGCGCTTGGGTGTCCGATTACAATGATATTTGCCTCAATTTCTTGTATTTTTACGCGATATACAAATCAAAACTAAAGACGGCGATAACTTGGTGCTCGGGCGTCTGGCTAGAATAATATTTTTGTTAATTTTTTATATTTTTACATGATCTGCGCATTTAAATTTAAAACAGCCAAAACTTGATGCTCAAGTGTCCGATTTCAATGACATTTGTCTTCATTTTTTGATTTTTACGTGTTCTACGACTCCAAATTAAAAACGGCTATAACTTGACGCTCGGGTGTCTGGTTTTAGTAATATTTGTTTTATTTTTTTATTTTTACGTGATCTGCGCATTTAAATTAAAAATGACTAAAACTTAGCGCTCCAGTGTCCGATTATAATGATATTTCTCTTCATTTTTTGTATTTTACGCGATCAACGAATCAAAATTAAAAATGGCTATAATTTGGCGCTCAGGTGTCTGGTTAGAGTAATTATTTTGTTCATTTTTTGTATTTTTTTATCTGATCCGCACATGTAAATTAAAAATGGCTAAAACCTGGCACTCTGGTGTCTGATTACATTGATATTTTATCTTTATTTTTTTTATTTTTACACGATCTACGAATCTAAATTACAAATAGTTATAACTCGGCGCTCGGGTGCCTGGTTAGAGTAATATTTTCATTCATTTTTTGTATCTTTATGTGGTCTACGCATTTAAATTTAAAACAACCAAAACTTGGTGTTTGAAGGCCAGATTACAATGATATTTGTCTTCATTTTTTGTATTTATACGTGATCTACGAATCCAAATAAATAACGGCTATAACTTGGCGCCCGGATGTCTGGTTAGAGTAATATTATTGTTCATTTTTAGTATTTTTACATGATCTCTGCATTTAAATTTAAAACGGCCAAATCTTGGTGGTCGGGTGTCCAATTATATTGATATTTGTCTTCATTTTTTTGTATTTTTACGCGATTTACGAATCAAATTTAAAAACAGCTATAACTTGGCGCTCGGGCGTCTGGTTAGAGTAATATTTTTGTTCATTTTTTGTGTTTTTAGGTGATCTGTGTATTTAAATTAAAAACAGCCAAAACCTGGCGCTCAGGTGTCCGATTACAATGATATTTGTCTCTATTTTTTGTATTTTCACGCGATATATGAATCAAAATTAAAGACGGTAATAACTTGGCGCTCGGGCGACTGGCTAGAGTAATATTTTTGTTCATTTTTTGTATTTTTACGTGATCTGCGCATTTAAATTTAAAACAGCCAAAACTTGGTGCTCCGGTGTCCGATTACAATGATATTTGTCTTCTTTTTTTTTTATATTTTTACGCAATCTAAGAATCCAAATTAAAAACAGCTATAAATTGGCGCTCGTGTGTCTGGTTAGAGCAATATTTTTGTTCATTTTTTGTATTTTTACGTGATATATGTATCGAAATTAAAAACGGCCAAAACTTGGCGCTCTGGTGTTCGATTATAATGATATTTGTCATCATCTTTTGTAATTTTACACGATCTATGAATCGAATTTAAAAACGGCTATATCTTGGCGCTCGGGCATCTGGTTAGTGTAATATTTTCGTTCATTTTTTGTGTTTTTACATAATCTACGCAGTTAAATTAAAAATAGCCAAAACTTAGTGCTCGGGTGTCCGATTACAATAATATTTATCTTCATTTGTTTTATTTTTACGCGATCAACGAATCCAAATGAAAAACGACTACAACTTGGCGCTCGGGTGTCTGGTTAAAGTAATATTTTTGTTCATTTTTTGTATTTTTCCAAGATCTGCGCATTTAAATTAAAAACGGCCAAAACTTGGTGCTCAGGCGTCCGATTAAAATGATATTTGTCTTCAATTTTTGTATTTTTACTCGATCTACGAATCAAAATTAAAAATGGCTATAACTTGGCGCTCAGGTGTTTGGTTAGAGTAATATTTTTGTTCATTGTTTGTATTCTAATGTGATCTGTGCATTTAAATTAAAAACGGCCCAAACTTGGTGCCCGTGTGTCCGATTACAATGATATTTTTCTTCTTTTTCTGTATTTTTATGCGATCTACGAATCCACATTAAAAACGACAATAACTTGGCGCTCGTGTGTCTAGTTTGAGTAATAGTTTTCTTAATTTTTTGCATTTTTACGTGATCTGCGCATTTAAATTAAAAGGACCAAAAATTGGTACTCCGATGTCCGATTACAATAATATTTGTCTTCATTTTTTGTATTTCTACACGATCTATGAACCAAAATTAAAAACGGCTATAATTTGGCGCTGAGTGTCTAGTTACACTAATATTTTTGTTCATTTTCTGTATTTTTACGAGATCCGTGCATGTAAATTAAAAACGGCTAAAACTTGTCGCTCGTGTGTCTGGTTAGAGTAATATTTATCTTTATGTTTTGTATTTTTACATGATATGTGGATCGAAATTAAAAATGGCCAAAACCTGGCCCTCAGGTGTCCGATTACAATGATATTTGTCTTTATTTTTTGTATTTTTACGTGATCTATGAATCTAAACTACAAAGCCCTATAACTTGGCGCTCAAGTGTCTGGTTAGAGTAATATTTTTGTTCTTTTTTTGTATTTTTACGTGATCTATGCATCTAAATTAAAAACGGCCAAAACTTGGTGGTTCAGTGTCCGATTACAATGATATTTGTCGTCATTTATTGTATTTTTACGCGATCTACGAATCCTAATTAAAAACGGCTATAAGTTGGCGCTCGAGTGATTGGTTAGAGCAATATGTTTGTTCATTTTTTGTATTTTAATGTGATCTGCGCATTTAAATTAAAAACGGCCAAAACTTAACGCTCGGATGTCCAATTACAATGATATTTGTCCTCATTTTTTTAATTTTTACGCGATCTACGAATCCAAATTAAAAACGGCTATAACTTGGCGCTCGGGTGTCTAGTTAGAGTAACATTTTATTCATGTTTTTGCATTTTTACGTGATCTGCGTATTTAAATTAAAAAAGACCAAAACTTGGCACTCCGGTGTCCAGTTACAATGATATTTATCTCCATTTTTTGTATTTTTACGCGATCTACGAATCAAAATTAAAAACGGCTATAACTTAGTGCTCGGGCGTCTGGTTAGAGTAATATTTTAGTTCATTTTTTGTATTTTTACGTGATCTGCGCATTTAAATTTATAACAGCCAAAACTTGTTGCTCAGGGGTCTAATTACAATGATATTTATCTTCATTTTTTGTATTGTTACGCGATCCACGAATTCAGTTAAAAAACAGTTATAGCTTCTCACTCGGGTGTCTGGTTGGAGTAATATTTTTGTTCATTTTTTGTATTTTTATATGATTTTCATATTTAAATTAAAAATGGCCAAAACTTGGTGCTCGGGCGTCCGATTACAATGATATTTGTACTCAATTTTTGTATTTTTACGCAATCTACGAATCAAAATTAAAAACGGCTACAACTTGACGCTCGGGCGTCTCGTTAGAGTAATATTTTTATTCATTTTTTGTATTTGAACGTGATCTGCGCATTTAAACTAAACAGGACCTAAACTTTGTGCTCGGGTGTCCGATTACAATGATATTTGTCTTCTTTTTCTGTATTTTTATGTGATCTACGAATCTAAATTAAAAACGGCTATAACTTGGTGCTTGTGGATCCGGTTAGTGCAATATTTTTGTTCATTTTTTTTTTTTTTTTTTTTTTTTGGTAAGTAAGTATAGATTTGGATTATATGGGAAAGTTATGTACAATATCTTGGGGGCATACCCCCGTGAACAAAAAGTAAGTAACTAATGGATTCCCCAATTGTCAAGTAGACTAGAATCTACATTGATCAACTTAACATTAGATTGAGAGACTTTAGTTCTAACAACATGCATTATCCTTTGCTCAATGGTTGCCACGGATGAAGCTTGCCCTTTGAAAATTCGGCTATTCCTTTCCTCCCAAAGGTGGTAGACAAGGCCGGCCCAAGCAATTCTACATATAATGTGGCTGATTTGCTTTCCACTGAATTTACCCATGGCCCAAGAGACTTCCAAGTTCCAAGGTTGTAGAGGTTTGATGATGGAGCATTTACACAAAATGGTACCCCTCAATTCGGCTGAGAATGGGCACATGAATAGAAGATGGTCAAGGGTTTCAAAGGCATTACCACATAGCACACAAGTAGGGTCTATGCTCATTCCCCAACTCAACATCCTTTCCTTCGTACTTAACCTACCATTAATAGCAAGCCAAAGTATAAAGCTATGTCGGGGTATGTGTTGAGGGAACCAAGCTAGATGATGCCAAGGTTTCTTGCTTCCTTTTTCCCTTATTGCATTCCATGTTGCAGCCGTAGTGTAAGCTCCACTTCTTGATGCATTCCAAAAGAATTTATCCTCTAGATTAGCATCCGGATAGTAGCTAGGGGGGTGCTCAAGGATTATCTCCCTTAGCTCCCATGTACACGGGTATGGCCATTTCCAAGTACCTTGGACCACAATTCTATCCACTTTAGCATCTTTTGGCAAACCAGCATCATAGGCTAGTCTTGCCCCATATCTTGGGATTAAAGGTCCAAGAGGATGCCAATTAGAGTACCAAAGAGATATAGAGTTACCCTTGCCCACTTTGTAGTATGATAGGCCGATTGCTTCTTCCCTGAGCTTGAGCAAATTCCTCCAAGTCCATGAGCAATCTGAAGGTGGCTTTATCTCCCAAAAACACTTCCCTTTGAGTAAGTTGGAATGACACCACTTGACCCAAAGTGAAGGCTTCCTAGAGCATAGGGCCCATATGTGCCTCATCATGGTTGCCTTGTTCCATTCTCCAAGTCTTCTTAGTCCGAGTCCCCCCTCCTTCTTTGGCTTGCAAACCTCGGCCCAAGATATTTTGCTACCCCATTTCTTCAAATCAGCCCCGGTCCAAAGGTATCTCCTGAGGATTTGCTCAATTGCCTTGCAAACTTCTTTGGGAAAGATAAAGTGAGCACTCCAATAAATTTGGATGCTAAATAGAACTGATTTGATAAGAACCACTCTGCCTGCATATGAGAGATACTTTGCAGCCCAACTTTGTACTTTCTGTGTAACTTTGTCAATTAACTCTTTGCAATCTTCATGCTTGAGCTTTGTAGAGATCAATGGAACTCCAAGATACTTGTGTAACGAAATTAAAAATAGTCAAAACATGGCGCTCGGGTGGCCGATTACAATGATATTTGTCTTCATTTTTTGTATTTTTACGTGATCTGCGCATTTAAATTTAAAATGGCCAAAATTTGGTGCTCGGGTGTCTGATTACAATGATATTTGTCTTTATTTTTTTTATTTTTACGCGATCTACAAATTCAAATTAGAAACGGCTATAATTTGGCGCTCAGGTGTCTGGTTAGAGCAATATTTTTGTTCATTTTTTGTATTTTTCCATGATCTGCGCATTTAAATTAAAAATGACCAAAATTTGGTGCTTGGGTGTTCGATTTCAATGACATTTGTCTTTATTTTTTGTATTTTTACGCATTCTACGAGTCCAAATTAAAAACGGCTATAACTTGGCTCTCGGGCATCTTGTTAGAGTAATATTTTTTTTCATTTTTTGTATTTCAACGTGATTTGCGAATTTAAATTAAACACGGCCTGAACTTTGTGCTCGGGTGTTCGGTTACAATGATATTTGTCTTCTTTTTCTATATTTTTATGTGATTTACGAATCCAAATTAAAAACGGCTATAACTTGGCGCTCGTGTATCTGCTTAGAGCAATATTTTTGTTCATTTTTTGTATTTTTACGTGATTTGTGTATCGAAATTAAAAACGGTCAAAACTTGGCGCTCGGGTGGCCAATTACAATGATATTTGTCTTCATTTTTTGTATTTTTACGTGATCTATGCATTTAAATTTAAAGCGGCCAAAATTTGGTGCTCGGGTGTCCGATTACAATGAGATTTATCTTCATTTTTTTTTATTTTTACGCAATCTACAAATTCAAATCAGAAACGGCTATAACTTGGCGCTTGGGTGTCTGGTTAGAGTAATATTTTTGTTCATTTTTTGTATTTTTCTGTGATCTGCACATTTGAATTAAAAATGACCAAAATTTGGTGCTCGGGCGTCTGATTTCAATGACATTAGCCTTCATTTTTTGTATTTTTATGTATTCTACGAGTCCAAATTAAAAACGGCTATAACTTGGCGCTCGAGTGTCTGGTTAGAGTAATATTTGTTTTAGTTTTTGTCTTTTTACGTGATCTGCTTATTTAAATTAAAAACGACTAAAACTTGGCACTCCGATGCCCGATTACAATGATATTTTCTTTCATTTTTTGTATTTTTACGCAATCTACAAATCAAAATTAAAAACAGCTATAACTTGGCGCTCGGGTGTTTGGTTAAAGTAATTATTTTGTTCATTTTTGTATTTTTTTACGTAATCCGCGCATGTAAATTAAAAACGGCCAAAACCTGGCACTTGGGTGTCCGATTACAATGATATTTATCTTTATTTTTTGTACTTTTACGCGATCTACGAATCTAAATTAGAAACAGCTATAACTTGGCGCTCGGGTGCCTAGTTAGTTTAATATTTTTGTTCATTTTTTGTATTTTTACGTGGTCTATGCATTTAAATTTAAAACAGCCAAAACTTAGTGCTAGAGGGTCCAATTACGATGATATTTGTCTTCATTTTTTGTATTTTTACGCAATCTACGAATCCAAATAAATAACGGCTATAAGTTGGCGCTCGGGTGTCTAGTTAGAGTAATATTATTGTTCATTTTTAGTATTTTTACGTGATCTGCGCATTTAAATTTGAAACGGCCAAAACTTGGTGGTCGGGTGTCCGATTACAATGATATTTGTCCTCATTTTTTGTATTCTTACGTGATCTACGAATCGAATTTAAAAATTGCTATAACTCGGCGTCTGGCTCGAGTAATATTTTTGTTAATTTTTTGTATTTTTACGTGATCTGCACATTTAAATTTAAAACAGCCAAAACTTAGTTTTCGGCTGTCTGATTACAATAATATTTGTCATTTTTTTTTGTATTTTTACGCAATCTAAGAATCCAAATTAAAAATGACTATAACTTGGCGCTTGTGTGTCTGGTTAAAGCCATATTTTGTTCATTTTTTGTATTTTTACGTGATATATGTATCGAAATTAAAAAGGGTCAAAACTTGGCGCTCAGGTGTCTGATTACAATGATATTTGTCTTCATTTTTTGTATTTTTTACGCGATCTACGAATCGAATGTAAAAACGGCTACAACTTGGCTCTCGGGCGTCTGGTTAGTGTAATATTTTTGTTCATTTTTTGTGTTTTTATGTGATCTACGCAGTTAAATTAAAAACAGCCAAAACTTGGTGCTCCGGGGTCTGATTACAATGATATTTGTCTTCATTTTTATATTTTAACGCGATCTACGAATCCAAATAAAAAATGGCTATAACTTCTCGCTCGAGTGTCTGGATAGAGTAATATATTTGTTTATGTTTTGTATTTTTACGTGATTTGCGTATTTAAATTAAAAACGGTCAAAACTTGGTGCTCAGGCGTTCGATTACAATAATATTTGTCTTCAATTTTTGTATTTTTACTCAATCTACGAGTCAAAATTAAAAATGGCTAGAACTTGGCGCTTCGGCATTTGGTTTGAGTAATATTTTTGTTCATTGTTTGTATTCTAACGTGATATGCGCACTTAAATTAAAAACGGCCCAAACTTGTTGCTCCGGTGTCCGATTACAATGATATTTGTCTTCTTTTTCTATATTTTTATGCGATCTACGAATCCACATTAGAAACTGCTATAACTTGGCGCTCATGTGGCTAGTTAGAGTAATATTTTTCTTCAGTCTTTTGCATTTTTACGTGATCTGCGCATTTAAATTAAAAAGGACCAAAACTTGGCGCTCCGGTGTTTGATTACAATGATATTTGTCTTCATTTTTGTATTCTTACGCGATCTACAAATCGAAATTAAAAACGGCTATAACTTGGCGCTCGGGTGTCTAGTTAGAGTAATATTTTTGTTCATTTTTTGTATTTTTATGAGATCCGTGCATATAAATTAAAAACAGCCAAAACTTGGTGCCCATGTGTCCGGTTAGAGCAATATTTTTTGCATTTTTACGTGATCTGTGGATCGAAATTAAAAACAACCAAACCTGGTGCTCGGGTGTCCGATTACAATGATATTTGTATTTATTCTTTTGTATTTTTACGTGATCTACGAATCTAAATTACAAACAGCTATAACTGGTGGCCGGGTGTAATATTTTTGTTCATTTTTTGTATTTTTATGTGATCTGTGCATCTATATTAAAAACGGCCAAACTTGGTGGCTAAGTCCAATTACAATGTTATTTGTCGTCATTTATTGTATTTTCATGCGATCTACGAATCCTAATTAAAAACGGCTGTAAGTTTTTTTTTGGTAAGTAAGCGTATTTTGGATTAACGAGAAATTATGTACAATGTCTTGGGGGCATTCTCCCGTGGTGCAATTACATAACAACTAGGGGATTCCCCAACTATTAAGCAAAATAGAATTTACATTAGCCAACATGACATGAGATTGGGATAACTTTCTTCTAACTTCATTTTGGATTCCATGGACAATGGCTGCCATAGGTGTAGATTGTCCTTTGAAGATTCTCTTGTTCCTTTCTTCCCAAATGTGATAAACCAAACCGGCCCAAGCAAGCTTGTAGAGCACACGGCAGGGTTGCTTCCCACTAAATTTGCCCATGGCCCAAGCAACTTCCCTTTTCCAAGGTTGTGTTGGTTTGACAATAGAGCATTTCCTTAGAATGATGGTTCTCAACTCAGCCGCAAGTGTGCACTTGAAGAAAATATGATCCACGGTTTCAAGTTCATTTCCACATAATACACAAGTTGGATCAATGCTCATTCCCCAATTAACCATTCTATCTTTGGTGTAAAGTCTTTCTCTAATGGCAAGCCAAAGAATGATACTATGTCTAGGAATATGTTGATTGAACCAAATCAAGTGATGCCAAGGTACCTTGTTGCTTTTTTTGCGGATGGCATTCCATGTTGCAGCTACACCATATACTTCATTCTTGGAAACACTCCATATAAGCTTATCTTCCAGGGTGGTGCTCGGCTTGTAGTTAGGAGGATGCTCAAGGATTATTTCCCTTAACTCCCAAGTGCAAGGAAAAGGCCACTTCCATTCCCCATTTGCAACTATTCGGTCTACCCTTGCATTTGTAGGTAGCCCCGCATCATAGGCAATCCTAGGACCATATTTAGGAATTAAAGGCCCAAGAGGATGCCAATTTGAGTACCATAAAGAAATTGAGTTACCTTGCCCGACCTTATATTTGGATAAGCGAATGACCTCCTCTCTAAGTTTGAGTAGTTTCCCCCAAGTCCATGAGCAATCGGATGGCTTCTTGATCTCCCAAAAACATTTCCCCTTAAGGAGGTTAATGTGACACCATTCAACCCAAAGGGAAGACCTTTTAGTGCATAGTGCCCAAATGTGCCTCATCATGGATGCTTTGTTCCATTCTTCAAGTCTCCTTATTCCTAGACCTCCTTCCTTCTTTGGCTTGCAAATTACATTCCATGCAACCTTGCTTCCCCATTGTTTTAGCTCAGTACCCGACCATAGGTATCTCCTTAGGACTTGTTCTATGGCATTGCAAATTCTTTTTGGGAGTATAAAGTGGATGCTCCAATAAACTTGCAAACTGAACAGAACAGATTTGATTAGAACCAATCTACCCGCATAGGATAGGCATTTTGCAGTCCAGCTCTTGACTTTCTTGGTGACCTTGTCAATGAGCTCCATGCAGTCTTCATACTTTAGCTTTGTTGAGATGAGTGGAACACCTAAGTACTTCACAGGAAGCTCTCCAAGCTGGAATCTGAGTATTGAGCATAGTTGGAGTTTTCTTTGGTTGCTAACACCTGCCATGTAGACTTTACTTTTGGTCCCATTGGGCTACAATCCCGAATATTTGTGAAATTCTTGGAGGGCTTGATGAACAATCTGAAAAGAGATATCATTAGGAGTACAAAGAATGAATAAGTCATCTGCAAAGCATATGTGATTGATTTGGGGAACCATGCACTTCGGGTGATAAGTAAATTCACTTCCTTCAATCTTCTTGTTGAATAATCTTGTGAAGAACTCCATGGCAATGAGAAAGAGATAAGGGGAAAGTGGATCACCTTGGCGAAGGCCTTTAGCACCATGAAAGAACCCTTCAAGTACTCCATTCATAGATATGGAGAATTGAGGGGTAGTAATACATTCTCTTATCCAGCCCACAAATTTGCTTGGTAGCTGAAAGGCTTGCAAAATATCCATAATAAGGTCCCATGACACCGAATCAAAAGCCTTCATAAGGTCAATTTTGAGAGCACTCCTTGGGGATGTGTTTTGCCTATGGTAGTTTCTTACAAGTTCTTGCATGAGAAGGACTTGGTCTGAGATGCTTCTACCTTTAATAAAAGCTGCTTGGGAAGAACTAATCATGAGGGGCATAAGCTTCATAAGCCGATTAGCAATGATTTTAGAAATGCATTTGTAAATTGTATTGCAACAAGAAATGGGTCTAAAATCAGCTACCTTGCTTGGATTAAGGACTTTAGGGATTAGGGCAATGCTTGTGGTGTTGATCATCTTTAGGAGCTTACCCGAACTGAAGAAAGACTTGATAGCATTTGTAAAGTCTTCCCCAACAATGTTCCAAGTCTTCTTGAAGAAATAGGGAGTGTATCCATCAGGCCCAGGAGCTTTGTGACTTGGCAAAGAGAAGAGAGTAGCCTTTATCTCCTCATCCGAGACTTCATCCTCAAGAGAGTCTAGGAGTTGTGATGGCAAGGATGTGTGCATGATGCTATCCACATATGCCTTTGCATCTTGCGGATATTGGAAGGGAGTTCCCAAAAGCCTCTTGTAGTAATCAACAAAAATTTCTTTGACCTTACCATAATCTTCAATCCTTATGCCAAGATCATCTTGAATTGAAAGAATCTTGTTTCTTGAACAATGGCCCTTTACTTTTCTATGAAAGTAGGCAGTGTTTTGGTCCCCTAGCCTTATCAAATTGTCTCTAGCTTTTTGCTTGTAAAAGGCCTCCTTGGCTTGAGCAAGGTGCAAGTAGTCTTCAAGAGCTTTGCTTTCTTCTTCAAGGAGATTGGGGCTAGACTTGAGTTGCAATTCGTATTGGATGGCTTCAAGTTTGGCTTTAGCTTCATTGACTTTGACCGAGATCCCTCCATAATGCTTGAAGTTGAATGCCTTTAGAGACTCCTTAAGTGACTTGAGCTTGGAAGCTAGCTTAAACATAGGGGTGCCCGAAACTCTTATACTCCATGCTTCTTCTACCACTTTGTTAAACTCCTTGTTCTTTAACCAATAATTGAAGAACTTAAAAGGCTTCTTACCGGTTGGGGCATTGGGCCGAATGCTTACAATAATGGGGCTATGATCCGAGGTACAAGCATTAGGGAAGAAGGCTTCTGAATTTGGGAAGCAAGTAAGCCATTTTTCATTCACAAGTGCTCTATCAAGCTTAAAACGACTGTAAGTTGATGCTTGAGTGACTGGTTAGAGCAATATTTTTGTTTATTTTTTGTATTTTAACGTGATTTGCGCATTTAAATTAAAAACGGCCAAAACTTGGTGCTCGGGTGTCCGATTAGAATGATATTTGTCTTCATTTTTTGTATTTTCACGCGATCTACGAATCCAAATTAAAAGCAGCTATAACTTGGCATTCGGGTGTCTGGTAATAATAATATATTTATTCATTTTTTATATTTTTACATGATCTACGTATTTGAATTAATAACGGCCAAAACTTGGTGCTTGAGCGTCCGATTACAATGATATTTGTCTTCAATTTTTTTTTTTTGCTCGATCTACGAATCAAAATTAAAAATGGCTAGAATTTGGCGCTCGGGTGTTTGGTTAGTGTAATATTTTTGTTCATTGTTTGTATTCTAACGTGATCTACGCATTTAAATTAAAACCGGCCCAAACTTGGTGCTCGGGTGTCCGATTACAATGATATTTGTCTTCATTTTTTTTTATTTTTACGCGATCAACGAATCCAAATTAAAAACGGCTATAATTTGGCGCTCAGGTGTTTGGTTAAAGTAATATTTTTGTTCATTTTTTGTATTCTTCCGTGATCTGCGCATTTAAATTAAAAACAGCCAAAATTTGGTGATCGGGTGTCCGATTTCAATGACATTTGTCTTCATTTTTTGTATTTTTACGCGATCTACGAATCGAAATTAAAAACGGCTATAACTTGGCACTCAGGTGTCTGGTTATAGTAATATTGTTTTCATTTTTTATTTTTTTACATGATCTACGCATTTAAATTAAAAAGGACCAAAACTTGGCGCTCTGGTGTCCGATTACAATGATATTTGTCCTCATTTTTTGTATTTTTACGTGATCCACGAATCGAAATTAAAAACGGCTATAACTTGGCGCTCGGGTGTCTAGCTAGAGTAATAATTTTTGTTCATTTTTTGTATTTTTACGTGATTCATGCATGTAAATTAAAAACAGCCAAAACTTGGCGCTCCAGTGTCCGATTATAATGATATTTGTCTTTATTGTTTGTATTTTTACGCGATCTACGAATCTAAATTACAAACAGCTATAACTTGGCGCTCAGGTGTCTGGTTAGAGTAATATTTTTTTTTATTTTTTGTTTTTTTACATGATCTGCGCATTTAAATTAAAAAGGACCAAAACTTGGTGCTCCGGTGTCCGATTACAATGATATTTGTCTTTATTTTTTGTATTTTTACGCGATCTACGAATCTAAATTACAAACAACTATAACTTGGCGCTCTGGTGTCTGGTTAGAGTAATATTTTTTTTCATTCCTTGTTTTTTTACATGATCTACGCATTTAAATTTAAAACGACAAAAACTTGGCGCTCCGATGTCCGATTACAATGATTTTTGTCTTCATTTTTTGTATTTTACGTGATCTACGAATCGAAATTAGAAACGGCTATAACTTGGCGGTCGGGTGTCTAGTCAGAGTAATATTTTTGTTCATGTTTTGTATTTTTAAGTGATCCGTGCATGTAAATTAGAAACGGCCAAAACTTGGCGTTCCGGTGTTTGATTACAATGATATTTGTCTTTATTTTTTGTATTTCTACGCGATCTACGAATCTAAATTACAAACAGCTATAACTTGGTGCTCTGGTGTCTCGTTAGAGTAATATTTTTTTAATTTTGTTTTTTTACATGATCTGCGCATTTAAATTAAAAAAGACCAAAACTTGGCACTCCGTTGTCCGATTACAATGATATTTGCCTTCATTTTTTGTATTTTTATACGATCTACGAATCGAAATTAAAAACGGTTATAACTTGGTGGTCGGGTGTGTAGTTACAGTAATATTTTTTTTCATTTATTGTATTTTTAAGTGATTCGTGCATGTAAATTAAAAACGGCCAAAACTTGGCGCTCCGGTGTCCGATTACAATGATATTTGTCTTTATTTTTGTATACTTACGCGATCTACGAATCTAAATTGCAAACAGCTATAACTTGGCGCTCAGGTGTCTGATTTGGGTAATATTTTTGTTCTTTTTTTGTATTTTTACGTGATCTGCGCATCTAAATTAAAAACGGACAAAACTTGGTGGCCAGGTGTCCGATTACAATGATATTTGTCGTCATTTATTGTATTTTTACGCAATCTATGAATCCTAATTAAAAACGGCTATAAGTTGGCACTTGAGTGAATGGTTGGAGCAATATTTTTGTTCATTTTTTGTATTTTAACGTGATTTGCATGTTTAAATTAAAATCGGCCAAAACATGGCACTCGGGTGTCCAATTACACTGATATTTGTCTTCATTCTTTGTATTTTTATGCGATCTACGAATCCAAATTAAAAACGGCTATAACTTGGCGCTCTGGTGTTTGCTTAGAATAATATTTTTTTTCATTCTTTGTATTTCTACGTGATCTGTGTATCGAAATTAAAAACGGCCAAAACTTCGCGCTCGGGTGTCCGATTGCAATGATATTTGTCTGTATTTTTAATATTTTTGCGCGATCTACAAATCTAAATTAGAAACGGCTATAACTTGGCCATCGGGTGTCTGGTTCGAGCAATATTTTTGTTCATTTTTTATATTTTTACATGATCTGCGCATGCAAATTAAAGACAGCCAAAACTTTGCACTCCGGTGTCCGATTACAATGATATTTGTCTTCATTTTTTGTATCTTTATGCAATCTACGAATCTAAGTTAAAATCGGCTATAAGTTGGCGCTCGGGTGTTTGGTTAGAGTAATAGTTTTTTTCATTTCTTGTATTTTTATGTGATCTGCACATTTAAATTTAAAATAGCCAAAACTTGGTGCTCGGGGGTCTGATTTCAATGATATTTGTCATCATTTTTTTTATTTTTACGCGATCTACGAATCTAAATAAAAAACGACTATAACTTTGTGCTCGGGTGTTTGGTTAGAGTAATATTTTTGTTCATTTTTTGTATTTTTACGTGATCTGCGTATTTAAATTAAAAACGGCCAAAACTTGGTTCTCGAACGTCCAATTACAATGATATTTGTCTTCAATTTTTGTATTTTTACGCGATCTACGAATTAAAACTAAAAATAGCTATAAATTGGCACTTGAGCGTCTCGCTAGAATAATATTTTTATTCATTTTTTTGTATTTTAACGTGATCTGCGCATTTAAATTATAAACGGCCCAAACTTGGTGCTCGGGTGTCCGATTATAATGATATTTGTCTTCTTATTCTGCATTTTTACGCGATCTATGAATCCAAATTTAAAACGCCTGTAACTTGGCACTCGTGTGTCTGGTTAGAGCAATATTTTTGTTTATTTTTTGTATCTATACATGATTTGTGTATCAAAATTAAAAGCGGCAATAACTTGGTGTTCGGGTGTCTGGTTACAATGATGTTTGTCTTTATTTTTTATATTTTTACGCGATCTACGAATCTAAATTACAAACAGTTATAACTTGGCGCTCGGGTGTCCGGTTAGAGTAACATTTTTGTTCTTTTTTTGTATTTTTATGTGATCTGCGCATCTAAATAAAAAACGACCAAAACTTGGTGGCCGGGTGTCCGATTACAATGATATTTGTCATCGTTTACTGTATTTTACACGATCTACGAATCCAAATTAAAAACGGCTATAACTTGGCACTCAGGTGTTTGGTTAGTGTAATATTTTTGTTCATATTTTGTATTGTTACGTGATCCATGCATGTAAAATAAAAACGGCCAAAACCTGGTGCTCGGCTGGTCGATGTAAATGATATTTGTTTTTATTTTTGTATTTTTACGCAATCTATGAATCGAAATTAAAAACGGCAATAACTTAGCGCTCTGGTGTCTGATTACAATGATATTTGTCTTTATTTTTTGTATTTTTACGCGATCTATGAATCTAAATTACAAACAGTTATAACTTGGCGCTCGGGTGTCCGGTTAGAGTAACATTTTTGTTCTTTTTTGTATTTTTACGTGATCTGCGCATCTAAATAAAAAATGACCAAAACTTGGTGGCCAGGTGTCTGATTACAATGATATTTGTCATCATTTATTGTATTTTTACACGATCTACGAATCCTAATTAAAAATGGCTATAAGTTGGCGCTCGAGTGGCTGGTTAGAGTAATATTTTTGTTCATTTTTTGTATTTTAACGTGATCTACGCATTTAAATTAAAAACGGACAAAACTTGACGCTTCGGTGTCCGATTAGAATAATATTTATCTTCATTTTTTGTATTTTTACGCGATCTACGAATCCAAATTAAAAACGGCTATAACTTGGCGCTTGGGTGTCTGGTTAGAATAATATTTTTTTTTTCATTATTTATATTTCTACGTGATCTGTGTATCAAAATTAAAAACGGCCAAAACTTGGTGCTCGGGTGTTCAATTACAATGATATTTGTATTTTTTTTATATTTTTACGCGATCTACAAATTCAAATTAAAAACGGCTATAACTTGGCCATCGGGTGTCTGGTTAGAATAATATTTTTGTTCATTTTTTATATTTTTACGTGATCTACGCATTCAAATTAAAGACAGCCAAAACTTAGCACTCGGGCGTCCGATTACAATGATATTTGCCTTCAATTTTTGTATTTTTAGGCGATCAACGAATCAAAACTAAAAACGGCTATAACTTGGCGCTCGAGCGTCTCGTTAGAGTAATATTTTTGTTCATTTTTTTTTTGTATTTTAACGTGATCTATACATTTAAATTAAAAACGGCCTAAACTTGGTGCTCGAGTGTCCGATTACAATGATATTTGTCTTCTTTTTTTGTATTTTTACGTGATCTATGAATCCAATTAAAAACGGCTATAACTTGGCACTCGTGTGTCTGATTAGAGCAATATTTTTGTTCACTTTTTGTATTTTTACGTGATTTGTGTATCGAAACTTAAAGCGGCCAAAACTTGGCGCTCTGGGGTTCAATTACAATGATATTTGTCTTTATTTTTTGTATTTTTACGCGATCTACGAATCAAAATTAAAATAGGAAATAACTTAGTACTGGGGTGTCTGGTTAGAGTAATATTTTAGTTCATTTTTTGTATTTTTACATGATCCGCGCATTTAAATTAAAAAAGCCAAATTTGGCACTTCGATGTCCGATTACAAAGATATTTGTCTTCATTTTTTGTATTTTTACGCGATCTACAAATCCAAAGTAAAAACGGCTATAACTTGCCGCTCAGATGTTTGGTTAGTGTAATATTTTTGTTCATATTTTGTAATTTTACATGATACGCGCATGTAAATTAGAAACGGCCAAAACCTGACGCTCAGCTATTCGATGTCAATGATATTTGTCTTTATTTTTGTATTTTTACGTAATCTACAAATTCAAATTAAAAACAGTTATAACTTGGTGCTCGGGTGTCTGGTCAGAGTAGCATTTTGTTCATTTTGTGAATTTTTACGTGATCTGCGCATCTAAATTAATAATGGCCAAAACTTGGTGGTCGGGTGTCCGATTACAATGATATTTGTTTTCATTTTTTGTATTTTTACGCGATCTACGAATCCAATTTAAAAATGGCTATAACTTGGCGCTCGGGTGTCCGGTTAGAGTAATATTTTTGTTCATTTTTTGTATTTTTATGTGATTTGCGCATTTAAATTTAAAAAGGCCAAAACTTGGTGGTCGGGTGTATGATTACAATGATATTTGTCTTCATTTTTTTTTACATGATATATGAATCCAAATTAAAAACAGCTATAATTTGGCGCTTTGGTGTTTGGTGAGAGTAATTTTTTTTTTCATTTTCTGTATTTTTCTCTGATCTGGGCATTTAAATTAAAAATGGCCAAAACTTGGTGCTCGGGTGTCTGATTACAATGATATTTGTCTCTATTTTTTGTTATTTTACGCAATCTACGAATGCAAATTAAAAACGACTATAACTTGGCGGTCGTGTGTCTGGTTAGAGCATATTTTTGTTCATTTTTTGAATCTCTACGTGATCTACGCATCTAAATTAATAATGGCCAAAACTTGGTGATCGGGTGTCTGATTACAATGATATTTGTCTTTATTTTTGTATTTTTACGCGATCTACGAATCTAAATTACATATTGGCGTTTGGGTGTCTGGTTAGAGTAATATTTTGAGTTTTTTTTTTTTTTTGTATTTCTACGTGATCTGCGCATCTAAATTAAAAATAGCCAAAACTTGGTGGCCGAGTGTCCGATTACAATGATATTTGTCGTCATTTATTGTATTTTTACGCGATCTACGAATCGAAATTAAAAGGTTTGGTTTGGTATGTGATTTGCGCATTTAAATTAAAAGCGGCCAAAACTTAGTTCATTTTTTGTATTTTTAAATGATCCGCGCATTGAAATTAAAAACAGCAAAATTTGGTACTTTGGTGTCTGATTACAATGATATTTGTCTTCATTTTTTGTATTTTTACGCAAACTACGTATCCAAATTAAAAACAGTTATAACTTGGCGCTCAGGTGTTTGGTTAGTGTAATATTTTTGTTCATATTTTGTATTGTTACGTGATCCGCGCATGTAAAATAAAAACAGCCAAAACCTGGTGCTCGGCTGTTCGATGTCAATGATATTTATTTTTATTTTTGTATTTTTACGCAATCTATGAATCGAAATTAAAAAGGGCAATAACTTGGTGCTCGGGTGTCTGGTTAGAGTAGTATTTTTGTTTATTTTTATGTGATCTGCGCATCTAAATTAATAATGGCCAAAACTTGGTGGTCAGGTGTCCGATTACAATGATATTTGTCTTCATTTTTTGTATTTTTACGCGATCTACAAATCCAAATTAAAAATGGCTATAACTTGGCGCTCAGGTATCTTGTTAGAGTAACATTTTTGTTCATTTTTTGTATTTCTACGTGATCTGCGCATTTAAATTTAAAACGGCCAAAACTTGGTGGTCGGCTGTATAATTACAATGATATTTGTCTTCATTTTTTTTATTATTACGCGATCTACGAATCCAAATTAAAAATGGATATAACTTGGCGCTTGGGTGTCTGGTTAGAGTAAATTTTTTTTTCTTTTTTTGTATTTTTCCATGATCTGGGCATTTAAATTAAAAATGGCCAAAACTTGGTGCTCGGGTGTCCAATTACAATGATATTTGTCTCCATTTTTTTATATTATTGCGTGATCTATGAATCAAAATTAGAAACCGCTATAACTTGGCGTTCGAGTGTCTGGTTAGACTAATAATTTTGTTCATTTGTTTTTTTATTTTTGCGTGATCTGCGCATTTAAATTTTAGACGGCCAAAACTTCACGCTCGGGTATCCGATTACAATGATATTTGTCTTTATTTTTTGTATCTTTAGGCGAACTACGAATCAAAATTAAAAGCGGCTATAATTTGGCGCTCGAGTGTCTTGTTAGAGTAATATTTTTGTTCATTTTTTGTATTGTTCGTGATCTATGCATTTAAATTTAAAGCGGCCAAAACTTAGCACTCGAGTGTCCGATTACAATTATATTTATCTTCATTTTTTGTATTTCTGTGTGATCTACGAATCCAAATTAAAAATGGCAATAACTTGGTGCTCGGGTGTCTGGTTAGTGTTATATTTTTGTTCATTTTTTTGTATTTTTACCTGATCTGTGCATTTAAATTAAAACGGCTAGAACATGGTACTTGGGTGTCCGATTACAAAGATATTGTGTTCTTTTTTTGTATTTTTATGCGATCTACGAATCCAAATTCAAAACGGCTATAACTTGGCGTATGGGTGTCTGGTTAGAGTAATATTTTTGTTCATTTTTTGTATTTTTACGTGATTTGTGTATCGAAATTAAAAATGGCAAGAACTTGGCGCTCTGGTGTCCGATTACAATTAAATTTGTCTTCATTTTTTTGTATTTTTACGCGATCTACGAATCCAAATTAAAAACGGCTATAACTTGACACTCGGGTGTCCGGTTAGAATATTATTTTCTTTTCACTTTTTGTATTTTTACGTGATCTGAGCATTTAAATTTAAAACGGCTAAAACTTGGTGCTCGAGTGTCCGTTTACAATGATATTTGTCTTCATTTTTTTTTATTTTTACGCGATCTACGAATCCAAATTAAAAACGACTATAACTTGGTGCGCTCGGGTGTCTAGTTAAAATAATATTTTTGTTTATATTCGGTATTTTACGTGATTCGCGCATGAAAATTAAAAAAAGCCAAAACCCGGCGCTCGGCTATCTGATTTCAATTATATTTGTCTTTATTTTTGTATTTTACGCAATCTACGAATCTAAATTAAAAACGGCTATAACTTGGTGCTCGGGTTTCTAGTTAGAGTAATAGTTTTGTTCATTTTTGTATTTTTACGTGATCTGATCATTTAAATTTAAAACGGTCAAAACTTAGTGGTTGGGTATGTGATTACAATGATATTTGTCTTCATTTTTTTTTTATTTTTACGCGATCTACGAATCCAAATTAAAAACGACTATAACTTGGCTCTTGGGTGTCTGGTTAGAGTAATATTTTTTTCATTTTTGTATTTTTTCGTGGTCTGGGCATTTAAATTAAAAATGGCCAAAACTTGACGCTCGGGTGTCCGATTACAATGATATTTGTCTTCATTTTTTATATTTTTATGCGATCTATGAATCTAAATTAAAAACGGCTATAACTTGGTGCTCGGGAGTCTGGTTAGAGTGATATTTTTGTTCATTTTCTTTTTATTTTTACATGATCTGCGTATTTAAATTTAAAACATCCAAAACTTGGCACTCGGGTGTCCGATTACAATAATATTTGTCTTTATTTTTTGTATTTTTATGTGATCTATGAATCAAAATTAAAAACGGCTATAAGTTAGCACCAGTGTGTCTTGTTAGAATAATATTTTTGTTCATTTTTTGTATTATTCATGATCTATGCATTTAAATTTAAAGCGGCCAAAACTTAGCACTCGGGTGTCCGATTACAATAATATTTGTCTTTATTTTTTGTATTTTTATGTGATCTACGAATCAAAATTAAAATGGCTATAAGTTGGCGCTCGGGTGTCTTGTTAGAGTAATATTTTTGTTCATTTTTTGTATTGTTCGTGATCTGTGCATTTAAATTTAAAGCGACCAAAACTTAGCGCTCGAGTGTCCGATTACAGTGATATTTGTCTTCATTTTTTGTATTTTTGCGCGATCTACGAATCCAAATTAAAAACGGCAAAAACTTGGCGCTCGAGTGTCTGGTTAGTGTTATATTTTGTTCATTTTTTGTATTTTTACGTGATCTATGCATTTAAATTAAAAACGGGCAGAACACCGCGCAAAAAACGTGCGCGCCCGCGCGACCAGACGCACAAACACGAGCAAACGCGTGCGCGGCGCGCGCTCTCAGACAAACACGCGCAAACACGCACAAACACGAGTAAAAACGCGCGCGTGCACCCAGACGCACAAACACGAGCAAACGTGCGCAGCTGCGCGCACCCACACACAAACACGCACAAACACGCAGAAAAATGTGCGCGCATGCCCAGACGCACAAACACGCACAAACTCATGCGAACACGCCCAGACGCACAAACACGCGCAGATGCACAAACACGGGCAAACACGCGAAAAAAATGCTCGCCGCTGCGCGCACGCCTAGACGCACAAACACGCGCACACGTGCTCACTCTAACAAACACGTGCAAACAGCACAAAAAACGCGTGCACGCGCCCAGACGCACAAAACATGTGCAAAAATGCTGTGCGCGTGCCCAGACGTAAAAACACGCACGCGGGCAAGTACATTCACAAACAGGCGCATGCGCCCAGACACACAAACACGTGGAAAATGCACGCGCACACCCAGACGTGCAAACATGCCCGCACACGTGTCTACTCACAAACACGCACAAACACACAGAAAAATGTGCGCACGCGCCCAGACACACAAACACGTGGAAGAAAACGTGCGCGCGTGCACAGTCACAAACATGCGCAAAAACACGCACGCGCGCCGCGCCCAAATGCACAAACATGCGCAAACACGCACATGCGCGCCCCAGACGCATAAACACGCGCAAACACACCCGCGCACACGCACAGTCACAAACATGCCCAAACACGAGAAAAAATGCGCGTGCGTGCCGAGACGCACAAATACGCGTGTGCTCACCCATACACACAAACACGCGCAAACACGTGCGCGCGTGGCCAGCCGCACAAACAAGCGCGCGCGTGGCCAGATGTGCAAACACGCACAAATACGAGCAAAAATGCGCGTGCGCGTCGAGACGTACAAAGACGCACGTGCGCGACCAGACACACAAACACTTAGAAAAACGCACGTGGCCAGACGCGCAAACACGTACAAACACGCACGCGCCCAAATGCACAAACATGCGCAAACATGCATAAACACTCGTAAAAACGTGCGCGTGCGCCTGAATGCACAAAGACGTGCAAAAATGCGTGCGCGCGCACCCAGACACACAAACACGCGCAAACACGCACAAACACGTGCAAACACGAGCAAACACGCACAAACACGAGTAAGCGCGCGCTGCGCGCACACAAACAAGCGCAAAAAAGCATGCACGTGCCCAGACGCATAAACACGAGCAAATGCGTGCGCACACACAAAGACGTGCAAATATACGCGCGCACACACAAACACGCGCACACCACAAACACGCGTATGCACAGACAAACACGTGCAAAACGCGCGCGTGCGCCCAGACACACAAACACGAGCAAACGCGTGTGCGCGCATGCCCACACAAACATGCGCAAACACGCACACGCGTGCCTAGATACACAAACACGCGCAAACACTCGCGCGCGCATGCACACTCAAAAACACGTGCAAACATGCACAAACAAGCTCCAAAATGCGCGCATGCCCAGACGCACAAACACTGCGCAAACATGAGCATGCGCGCCCACACTCACGTACACGCGCAAACACATGCGCGGCGCGCCTAGACGCACAAACGCGCGCAAACACGGCCAACGTGCGTGCGCGTGCACACTCACAAACACGCGCAAACACACCCAAACACGCGCAAAAATGCACGCGTGCCCAGACGCACAAACACGTGCACGCGCGCGCACATTCATAAAGACGCACAAACATGAGAAAAAATTCGCATGCGCGGCTAGACGCACAAAACACGCGCAAACATGCGCATGCGTGCGCACTCTCAGAGACACGCGCAAACATGCGCAAACATGTGAACAACGGGCGCTCGCACAAACGCACAAACACGCTATAACATACGTTGCGCATGCGCCCACTCAAAAACTAGCGCAAACACGCACAAACAGCCTAAAAAATGCACGCGTACCCAGACGCACAAACATGCGCAACACGTGCGTGCACGCGCGCACTCACATACCATGCACAAACACGTGCAAATACGCGCGCGCGCACCCAGACGCACCAAACACGCGCAAACCTGCGTGCACTCGCCCAAACGCACAAACACGCACATGCCCACGCAACTCACAATACGCCCAAACATGCGCAAAAATGCGCGCGCAACGACCAGTCACACAAACACGCGGAAACATGCACAAACACGCGTGCGTGCGCGCATACTTAGAAACATGGTAAACACACGTAAAAATGCGCGCGCGCGCCCCAGGACACACAAACACACGCAAATATGCGTGCGCACACTTACAAACATGCACAAATAGGCGCAACCACACACGCGCGAGCCCAGACGTACAAACACGCGCAAAACGCCCAGACAACGCCAAAAACGCGCGTGCGCCCAGATGCATTAAGCACGCGCACGCCCACAAACACGCGCAAAGATGCACAAACACGCGTAAAATGCCCGAGCGCGCCCATACGCACAAACATGAGCAAACGTGCCTGCTGTGCGCGTTCACATAAACCCGCACAAAAACGCACATGTGCGCCCAAACTGCTCAAACAACGAGCAAACGCTGCAGGCGTGTGCCCAGACGCACAAAACACGAGCAAACGCGTGCACCCACACAACAAGCGTAACACACACAAACATGTGCAAATATGCGTGCGCGCACACAAACACGTTGCAAAAACACATGTGCGCACCCAAATGCACAACACGAGCAAACGCCCGCTGCGCTGCAGCGCGCAAACATGCACAAACACATGCAAAAACGTGCATGCGCGCCCAGACGCACAAACACGAGCAAATGTGAGCGCACGCGCGCGGACACACAAACATGCGTAAACACGCACAAACACGCGCAAACACGCACGCGCATGCAAGACGCACAACACGCGAAACACGTGCGCGCTTGCCCATACGCACAAACAAGCGCAACACGCGCGAACAGCGCACGGATCACAAACACGCGTAAACACGCATAAACTCACATAAACAACGCGCACACGTGCCCAGATGCACAAAACCGCGCAAACACTCACACACGCGTGCACACTCAGAAACACGTGCTAAGATGCACAAACATGCTCCAAACGCGCGCGGGCCCAAAACGCACAAACACGCACAAACCACACACACGCGCCCACACTCACATAGACGCAAAACACTCACAAAAATGCGCAAACACGTGCAAACGCACGCAAAACACGTGGCGTGCGCGCACACATCCATTACACACAAACACGCTCAAAAATGCGCGCAGGCTCCCCCAGACGCACAAATACGCGCAAACTGCACAACAAGCGCGCAGCTCCACTCACTTTAAAAACATGTTCAGACACGCTCAAAAAGACACGTGTAAAAATGCTGCACCCGCCCAGACACACAAACATGTATGCGCACGTGCACACGTATAAACACGCGCAAACACCCCCAAACAGGGGCCAAAACACGCACGTGCCCAGACGCAAAACACGTGTAAACACGCGCGCGCGTGCCTAGATGCACAAACACGCACAAACACGCGCAAACACGTTCAAACATACAGGCGCACACTTACAAACACGCACAAACACTACAAACACGTGCAAAAATGCGCCCACGAGCTTAGACGCGCAAACACGTACAAACATGCTAAACACGTACAAACACGCCAAACACGTACAAACACGCGCAAATACGCACAAACACAAACAAACATGTGCAAACATGTGCGTGCGTGCACACTCACAAACATGAGCAAACACGCACAAACATGTGCAAAAATGTGTGCGCGCACCCAGACGCAAAAATACGCGCAAACATGCACGCGCGCCAAGACGCACAAACACGCGCGAGCGTTTGCACACTTACAAACACACGCAAACACAAACAAAAATGCGCGTGTGCGCCAAGACGCACAATCACGCGTAAACGCACGCTCGCGCGGCCAAACGTAAAAACACGCAAAAACACGCGCAAACACACGTGCACGCGCACTCTCACAAACATGGGCAAACATGCACAAACACGCACAAAAATGTGCGCGTGCCCCCAAACGCACAAACATGCACAAAATGTGTGCGCACGCCCAGACGCACAAACACGAGCAAACACGCGCGCGAATGCCTAGACACACAAACACAGTGCACGTGCACGTTTTTGCGCGTGTTTGAGCGTGTTTGTGATCGTGCACATGTTTGCACGTCTTTGTACGTCTGGGCGCGCGCGCACGTTTTTGCTTGTGTTGTTGCGTGTTTGCGAGTGGGAGCGCACATGCACATGTTTGCTCGTGTTTGTGCGTCTGGGCGCGCACGCACGTTTTTCTGCTTGTTTGTGCATCTGGGTGCATGTGTGAAATTTTTGCACGTGTTTATGCGTCTGGGCAGATGTGCGCGTTTTTGCGTGTTTTTGCGTGTTTGCACATCTTTGTGCGTTTGTGCACACGCGCGCATTTTTTCGCATGTTTGTGTGTCTAGGCACACGCGCGCGCTTTATGAGTGTGCCCCCGCGCGCGCATGTTTGTGCGTATGGGTGCGCGCTCGCGTTTTTGCGCGTGTTTGTGCGTCTAGGCACGCGCGCATGTGTTTGTGCGTCTAGGCACACGTGCGCATGTCTGTACATGTTTGCGCTTTTTTTTTTTGGTAGTTAAACGGGTATTTTATTACCAAAAATATAGATTTACAACTAGCTTAATACAAACCCCAAAAGGTACACACCTCATATAGAGGATCCAAAAGATACTAAGAAACCATCTAACCTATCCTTTTAATAGATCCACTTACAACCCAAGCGGATAGGTTATCAAAATAAGACTCATTTCTTCCTAGTTTTGTTTGAGTTAGAACTTGGCCCCTTGGTGGGTGTGATACTTGCTAGCGCTTGCTCCTTAGCAAAATTAAGCTTTTGAATACGGTCTAGGAGTAACTTTTTTTCCCGAGCTTGGGAGGAGGTTGGTGTTGTTTTTGCTTGCTTCGGCCCTTGCTTGTTTGATACCTCATCTTCCTTCGGCTCTTGCTTCGACTTTGGATTTTGTCTTCCTCTTCACACTCATCCTCTTTGCATGATTGTAAGATCTCAAACATATTGGATGAAGCTTGTGGCGTGTCTTTGCTCCTTTCTTTTGGTGTTGGAATGCTTTTCTCCTTGTTCTTTTTCACTTGTTGCCACACTTCTTGCCATTCACCCTCATTTATAACCTTTTCTTCCTCCACATTTTGCACTTTAATTTTCCACTCTTGCTTGGTATGCTTCGCATCATTTTTCGGCCTTGAGGGACAAGAGGAAGTGGAATGACCAAAAGCTTTGCATTCTTCACACTTTTTGGCTTCCATGGAACTTCTACTTTGACTTCATATGGAGTACCATATCCCAAATTGATTTTGAAGGATTTGGGGATGTCTTTGTCAACTTGTGCTTCAATACAAATTCTGGCAAAAGTGAGCCGATTCTCTTTTGCGTGTATTCATCAAGGAAAAGAGGCTTCCCAATTATGCTAGCTACATAACTCAGACCTTCATCTGTCCATAGCTCAAGTGGGACATTGTAGAATTTCACCCAAAAGGGTAATGAAGAGAATTCTTCCTTATTTAATTGCATGCCCGGTTGCCATCTTTTAATAAGAATTAGCTGGTTACCACAATAGTAGGGACCCCCATCTAGTATTGACCTTAATGCATCCTCACTTGATATTAAAAATGTAAAAACCATTTTCAAAGGTGACAACCTCTACAACCTCCTCTGCCCATTTTTGCATTGCCCATGTCTTAACATAATGGAAGGAATTCCATTTGTCAACAAAATAGCCTACTAGGGCATGCTCCCAATGAATGTAACCTTTCTTTGAAAATTCAATTGGGATTTTAAGTTAATTTTCATGTAAATCAACATTGAAAAATCTGAGATTTGTAGGCTTTGTTTGCTCTTTTGAACCGAATAAAGATGACCATGTGGACTTACTTGCTTCGGCTGAAGAACTTCTTTCATTTGATCTTTGTTGCACACGGGTTGGCAGCTCTAAGTCTTCTTCTTTGTTGTAATGTATAGCTTTGGGGGCCCCACCATTTGGACTTTGTTGCTCACGGGCCTTTGCACGTGAGTTGCACGGCTGAAATTGTGTTGCCGGGTCTATCTCCAAACTTGTATCATCCACACCTTTTGCACGTGAAGTAACAGCCAGCCGGGTCCCACCACCAAGCTCGGGCAGCTCACCCTTGGTTTGTTCAATTGCACGTGGTATGGCAGAAGGTGACCCACCACTTCTATTTGCCTTGGCATTCAATGTATTTCTTGGAGTAGGAAAATCAGATTTCAAGTCAAAAATGGGCCCACTTTCCTCCTTTGAGCTTTGCACGGCTGAACAAGGGGTGGACTCCATGCTAGTAACCAATGGACTAAGACCTTTTCTTTGCTCATCTAAATGTGAAGTTACAGGTGTGGTCCCACCATGAGTACCTAAGTCAACTTTCAAGTTTGTCTTCCAGCTTGCATTGGTTGCTGTATCATCTTTACCCGTTGGAATAAATGATTCTCCAATACTCCTTTGCACGGCCGTACGTGAGATGACAGAATACCTCTTTTCTTCTGGAATTTGGAGTGCTTATATTGTCAAATGTGAGCCCGGGTTCTTTTGAGCTCAAGTTTTGGTCTTTTACCTGGGCGGGAAAATTCCCGCTTGCAGCTGAAATTCCAGCAACTTCTTCCATTGTTTCTGCACCGCGATCATCTTCCTTGGCTGGGACTTTGACTGGATTATTTGAGATGAGCTGATGATCTAACTTCTCCTTCCCGTGTAGTTCTTTTTCTGCTGCATACTCAACCTTACGGGTAGGCCGGGGAGTAATCTCCTTCTTCCTCTCAAACCTTCCAATGTTATCAACTATTGCCGTGCTCAAAAGCTGCCGTGGGTTGGAGTTTCCTTTAAGTTTCTTTAGCCTCTCGGCTACTTTGGACATAATATCTGGAGATTGCTCCTCCACCTGAACTTGGTTACCCGGGGGACTATAACAAAGGAAGTTATCATAATAATCTTCTTCTACGCACCTTTCATCATCCAAATCTGAAAGACCTAAATGAGCACGGGGGCATGATGATTGAGCATTTGAACCACCGCTTTTAACTAACTTTTCCTTGACCAAACTTGCATGAAACTCTTTGAGAGAAAGCTTGGTTGCTGAATTCTTCTTCACCCGAGCTGCCTTCCCCATGATTATAAGCTTGAAATGTAAAAATTTTAGAGAGAGAAAAATTTTTTGAGAGAGAAGCTCTCAACTTTCACCCATCGGCTATCTGCATGTTTGCGCGTGTTTATGCGTGTTCGCACATATCTGTGCGTGTTTGTGCGAGGGCGCGCGAGCGCGCGTTTGAGCGTCTGGACGCACGTGCGCGTGTTTGTGCGTCTAGGCAAGCGTGCATATTTGCGTGTGTTTGTGCACATTTTGCACGTGTTTTTACGTGTTGTGAGTGTGCGCGTTTTGCTTGTGTTTGTGCGCGCGCACATGTTTACTCTTGCTTATGCGTGTGGGGCCGCACACATTTTGCGCGTGTTTGTGAGTGCGCTCGCGTGCGCGGTGTTTGCGTGAGTCAACGCGTGCACCTTTTTACTTGTGTTTGTACATCTGGGCGTGCGTGGACGTTTTTACGCGTGTTTGTGCGTGTTTGCCTGTCTTTGTGAGTGTGCATGCGCACGCGTGTTTGCTCATGTTTGTGCGTCTAGGCATACGCAAGCGTGTTTGCGCGTGTTTGTGCGTCTCGGCGTGCGCGTGCATTTTTGCGCGCATTTGTGCATGTTTGCACGTGTTTGCTCGTGTTTGTACGTCTGGGTGCGCGCGCACGTTTTTGGGCGTGTTTGTGGGTTTTGGCACATGCACGTATGTTTACGTGGGTTTTTGCGTCTGGATGTGTGCACATTTTTACACGTGTTTAGCGTGTTTGCGCGTGTTTCTGAGTGTGCGCACGCATGCATGTGTTTAGGCGTGTTTGTGCATGTTTATACATCTTTGTGAGTGTGCGTGCGTGCACACGTGTTTGCGCGTGTTTGCAGGTGTGCGCGTGCAAGCGCATGTTTGTGCGTCTGGGCGCGCTCGTGTTTTTGCTCGTATTTGGGCGTGTCTACGCGTGTTTCTCAGTATGTGCGCGCGTGCGAGTGTTTGCGCGTGTTTGTGCATCTAGGCACGCACGCGTATTTTTTTGCGTGTTTGTGCGTCTTTGTGAACGTGCACTTGCGCGCACGTGTTTGCGCGTGTTTGCAAGTGTGCGCACGTGCGCGCACGTGTTTGTGTCTGGGCGCACGCACATTTTTTTTTTGGGTAGGTAAGCGTTGATTTTATTACCAAAAAATTTGATTTACAATGAGTTGAATACCTCCTTAAAAGGGGCATACCCCATTTAAGGCACATCCTCAAAAAAGGTAGACAATCTAGCTAATCCACTAAATTTCCACTTACACACGCACATTTTTGCGCGTGTTTGGGCGTGTTTACGCGTGTTTGTGAGTGTGTGCGTGCGCGCACATTTGGCCATGTTTGCATGTTTGTGTGTCTGGGCAGTGCGCATGTTTGCTCGTTTATGTGAGTGTGGGCACACGCGCGCGTGTTTGTGTGTCTGGGCACGCGCGCGTTTTGGTGGCTGTTTGTGCGTCTTGGCGTGTGTTTGTGCATTTGCCCGTGTTTGCGCGTGTTTGTGTGTTTGGATGGTCATGCATGTGCTTGCGCATGTATATGAGTTTGGACGCGCAGGCGCGTGTTTGCGCGTCTGTGCGTGTGTTTGTGCATGTGTGTTTGTGTGTGTGCGTGTGCACGCGCGCGTTTGCTCATGTTTGTGCGTCTGGGCACGCGCACGTGTTTTTATTCGTGTTTGTGCATCTTGGCGCGTGTTTGTCAGTGTGCGTGCGTGTTTGTGCGTCTAGACCGCCGCGCACATGTTTGCGCGTGTATGTGAGTCTGGGCACGCACGCGCAATTTTGCACGTGTTTGTGCGTGTGTACGCATGTTTGTGAGTGTGTGTGTGCGCGGGCGTGTTTGCTCGTGTTTGTGCGTCTGGGCGCATGCGCACGTGTTTTTGCATCTTGGGCGTGTTTGTCTATGAGCGTGCACGCTCCCGAGTTTGCGTTTGTTTGTGCATCTAGGCGCGCGTGCGTTTTTGCACATGTTTGTGTGTGTTTGTGTGTTTTTGTGTATGCGTGCACGCGCGCGTTTTCTCATATTTGTGCGTCTGGGTGCACACTCACGTTTTTGCTTGTGTTTGTGTGTGTTTGCACGTGCTTGGGCGTGTTTGTGAGTGTGCGCGAACGCGAGTGTGTTTGTGCGTGTTTGCACGTGTTGGTGCATCTGGGCACGTGTGCACGTTTATGGGCGTGTTGCGCGTGTGTGTGTGCGCGCGCGTTTGCTCGTGTTTGTGAGTCTGGCCATGCGCGTGCCTTTTTGCGCGTGCTTGTGTGTTCGCGCGTGTTTGCTCGTGCTTGTGAGTCTGGCCACGCGCGTGCCTTTTTGCGTATGTTTGTGTGGGTTTGCGCGTATTTGTGTGTGTGTGCAAGTGCGCGTTTGCTAGTGTTTCTGCGTCTGGGCGAGCGGGCGCATTTTTGTCAGTGTTTGTTCGTTTTGGCACGCACGCGCATTTGCTCATCTTTGTACGTCTGGGCGTGCGTGAGGGTATTTGCGCGTGTTCGTGTGTGCGCGTGCATATTTGCACGTGTTTGTGCGTTTACGCGTGTTTGTGTGTGTGCACGCGTGTGCGTGTTTGCACTTGTTTGTGCAACTGGGCAGCGCGTTCGTGTTTGCATATGTTTGGGCGTCTTGGCGCGTGTTTGTCAGTGAGCGCACGTGCTAGTGTGTTTGCGCGTGTTTATGCGTGTGTGTACGTGCGCGCGTGTTGATTCGTGTTTGCGCGTATTTGTGTGTACACACGGGTTTGCTCGTGTTTGTATGACTGGGCGCGCGTGCGCATTTTTGCCTGTGTTTGTGTGTGTTTGCGCGCATTTGTGGGTGCGCGCGCGCATGTGTTTGTGCTTGTTTGTGCAACTGGGCACGCGCACGCGTGTTTACGCGTGTTTGTGCGTCTTTGCACGTTTGTGTGTAAACGCGCGTTTGCTCGTGTTTGTACGTCGGACGCGTGCGCGTTTTTGTGCGTGTTTGTGCATGTTTGCGCGTGTTTGTGTGCACATGTGCGCTTTTGCTCGTCTTTGTGCGTTTGGGTGCACGCGGGCGTTTTTGCGTGTGTTGGCGCATGTTTGCGCGTCTAGGCACGCGGGGGTTTGCGCATGTTTCTGCGTGTTTACACGCGCATATGTTTGTGCGTCTAGGCGCGCGTGTGTTTGGGCGTGTTTGCGCGTGTTTGTGAGTGTGCACACGCGTGTGTGTTTGCACGTGTTTGGGCGTCTGGGGCCGCGTGCACGTTTATGCGAATGTGGGCGTGCGCACGCGTGTTTGTGCGTCTGGGCATGCGCGCGTTTTGGTGCCTATTTGTGTGTCTTGGCGTGTGTTTCTGAGTGTGCACGTACGCGTATTTTTGTGCATGTTTGTACGTGTTTGTGCTTGTGCATACGCGCGCATGTTTGCTTGTGTTTGCGTTTCAAGCCGTGCGCGTTTCTCTGCGTGTTTGTGTGTCTAGTCGCGTGCGCGCGTCTTTGTGTGTCTCGGCGCGGGAGCGTTTTTGCGCTTATTTGTCTGTGTTTGCGCGTCTGGCCGCGCGCAAGCGTGTTTGTGCGTACAAGCACGTGCGCGCGTGTTTGTGCCTCTCGGCACGCGCTCACATTTTTGGGCATGTTTGTGCGTGTTTAGCGTGTTTATGATTGTACGCGCGCGACCCGTGTTTGCGTGTCTTTGTGTGTCTTGGCGCACGTGCGCGTCTTTGTCCGGCTCGGCGCGTGCGTATTTTTGCATATGTTTGTGCGTGTTTTTGCGTGTTTGTGATTGTGCACGCGTGCGCGCATTTTTGCATATGGGGGCGCACGCGCGTGCGCGTTTTTGCGCGTGTTTTTACGTGTTTGTGACTGTGCACGTGCGCACGCATTTTTGTGCGTGTTTGTGAGTGGACGCACGCGCGCGCGCACGTTTTTTCGAGTGTTTGTGCGTCTGGGCACGCGCGCGTCTTTGTGAGTGTGACTGCGACTGTGCGCGTGTTTGTGCGTCTAGGCACGGGCGCGTGTTTTTGCGCATGTTTATGCTTCTAGGCGCACGTGGGCATTTTTGCACTTGTTTGTGCGTCTAGGCGCGTGCGCGTTTTTTCGCGTGCTTTTACGTGTTTTCGCGTGTTTGTGCGACAGGCCGTGCGTGTTTGTGCATCTGGGTGTGTTTGCGCGTGTTTGTACGTCTGGCCGCGCACGCACATTTTTGTGCGTGTTTGTGCATGTTTGCGCGTGTTTGTGAGTGTGACCGCGCACGTGCATGATGAAGGAGCTCCATCATTAAGCTATCAAGGTCCCATAACTAGAGCCAAAGCAAAGGAACTCCAAAGTTTGATCATGGAAGCTTTTGGACAAGAGGAAGCAATCGGCCAAAGAGAAGAATTCAAGTGCCAAGTTCTTTGCCAAGTGGACAAAGGGGATTGCCAAATGGAGATTAGTTAAAGGCTAGGTGGCAGCCACATGGTGGCCTTATTCGGCCAAAGATGAAGACTCAAGTCTACCATGTCAAGAGTCAAGCCCATTTCAGTCTTTTATTGTTTTGTATTTAAGACCTTATTTAATGCATGTTTTAATTGATTTGGAGTTAATGAACTGATGCAATGAATGCCCTAATTGCTAGCCAATGAGGGCCTTTTGAGTTAATGCCATTTAAGCTTGTCTTTTGGCCTTTCCTATTCTTGGAGGGATGTTCCAAGATTGAAATATTAGTATTATAAGTAAGGTGGCCGGCCACCAAGGTGAATAGGATGTAATTTTTCAGATTTGAAAATCAATTTGAGAGACTTTTCTTCCTTGCTTCTTGAAAGAACTTGGACTTAGTCATTTTAGCCAATTGACTATTATCTTTGATAATCAAGTTACCCTAGAACTTGTTTCTATTGTGATTTGGTTCCTTGGCTTGTCCCTTCCTTCAAAACCGAATCATTGCCTCTCCACGGGTTGGGGTTGTGTTGATTCTTTGAAGTGGGAAACCTTGTTGGATTACATATAAAGATCCTTTCACTTTCTCATCAGTGCATGTTTGCGAGTATTTGTGCGCCTGGGCGCGCGCGTGCGTGTTTGCAGGTGTTTGTGCGTCTGGGCGCGTGCCAACATTTATGCGCATGTTTGTGCGTCTGGGCACGTGCGCACGTTTATGAGCGTGTTTGCGCGTGTTTGTGCATGTTGTGAATGTACGCGCGCACGCGCATTTTTGCTTGTGTTTGTGCGTGTGGGACCGCGTGCGCTTTTTTGCTCGTGTTTGTTCGTCTAGGTGCGCGTGCTCATTTTTGCCTTTGTTTGTGCATGTTTGCGCATGTTTGTGCGTCTGGACGCGCTTGCGGTGTTGCGTTTTTTTTTTTTTGGTAAGTAGTATAAATTTGGATTATATGGGAAAGTTATGTACAATATCTTGGGGGCATACCCCGTAAACAAAATATAAGTAACTAGTGGATTCCCCAACTATCAAGTAAGCTAGAATCTACATTGATCAACTTAACATTAGATTGAGAGACTTTAGTTCTAACAACATGCATTATCCTTTGCCCAATGGTTGCCACGGATGAAGCTTGCCCTTTGAAAATTCGGCTATTCCTTTCCTCCAAAAGATGGTAGACAAGGCCGGCCCAAGCAATTCTACATATAATGCGGTTGACTTGCTTTCCACTGAATTTACCCATAGCCCAAGAGACTTCCAAGTTCCAAGGTTGTAGAGGTTTGATGATGGAGCATTTGCACAAAATGGTACCCCTCAATTCGGCTGAAAATGGACACATGAATAGAAGATGGTCAAGTGTTTCAAAGGCATTACCACATAGCACACAAGTAGGGTCTATGCTCATTCCCCAACTCAACATCCTTTCCTTTGTACTTAATCTACCATTAATAGCAAGCCAGAGTATAAAGTTATGTCGGGGTATGTGTTGAGGGAACCAAACTAGATGATGCCAAGGTTTCTTGCTTCCTTTTTCCCTTATTGCATTCCATGTTGCAGCCGTAGTGTAAGCTCCATTTCTTGATGCCTTCCAAAAGAATTTATCCTCTAGATTAGCATCCGGATAGTAGCTAGGAGGGTGCTCAAGGATTATCTCCCTTAGCTCCCATGTACACGGGTATGGCCATTTCCAAGTACCTTGAACCACAATTCTATCCACTTTAGCATCTTTCGACAAACCAGCATCATAGGCTAGTCTTGCTCCATACCTTGGGATTAAAGGTCCAAGAGGATGCCAATTAGAGTACCAAAGAGATATAGAGTTACCCTTGCCCACTTTGTAGTATGATAGGCCGATTGCTTCTTCCCTGAGCTTGAGCAAATTCCTCCAAGTCCATGAGCAATCTGAAGGTGGCTTTATCTCCCAAAAACACTTCCCTTTGAGTAAGTTGGAGTGACACCACTTGACCCAAAGTGAAGGCTTCCTAGAGCATAGGGCCCATATGTGCCTCATCATGGTTGCCTTGTTCCATTCTCCAAGTCTTCTTAGTCCGAGTCCCCCCTCCTTCTTTGGCTTGCAAACCTCGGCCCAAGATATTTTACTAACCCATTTGCGCGTGTTGCGTTTGTTTGTGCGTCTCGGCGCGCGTGTGCGTTTTTACGCTTGTTTGTGCGTGTTTGAGCATTTGGTCGCGCGCACGCGTGTTTGCCTGTGTTTGTGCGTATAGGCACGCATGCGTTTTTTGTGCGTCTCAGTGCACGCGCGCGTATTTTGCGCATGTTTGTGCGTGTTTAGAAGTGTTTGTGATAGTGCGCGCGCGCGCGCGTGTGTTTGCGTGTGTTTGTGCATCTGGGCCCACACACGCATCTTTGCACGTGTTTGTGCGTCTAGGCACATGCGTGCGTCTTTGTGTGTCTCGGCGTGCATGCGCATTTTTACGTGTATTTGTGCGTGTTTGAGTGTATTTGTGAATGTGTGCACGCGCGCGCGTGTTTGCTCGTGTTTGTGCGTGTGGACCCGCGCGCGTGTTTTTGCTTGTGTTTGTGCATCTGGGCGCGCGCGCTTGTTTTTTTATTGCACTTGAAAAGTGCTATTACAAACTCCACTTTTGTATAACTTTTGATGCATCGAAGTAGTTTATTTTGAAGTTTTATTATTATTTTATTACTTATAGTATTTATTTTCTTAATTGCAGGGAAAAGGGCAAAATAGGTGAGATTAGCAGCGATAAAAGTGGCTGCCGCTGCCGAGGAGAAAAAGATGGTCTAAAGTTCAAGATGGTTGAAGTGGTGTGCAGCTGAAATTTCAGCTTGACACCCTATCAGTATGTTGACCATATCTTTTCACTCACAATTCCAATTGACCTGATTCTTTTTGGGTTGGAAAGAAGACTCAAAGGGCTACAACTTTCGTGTTTTAGCCAAAGCCTGAATCCATCATCTTCAATGTCAAAATCGCATTGGAAGTTGAGAATAGAAAGCTGTAAGAAGCAGCAAACGACAAGAAGAACTTGAAGAACAACAGACCCCCTGCCAGATGGTCCGGACCACAGTGTGTTATGCGCGCGTGACTTAATTCCGTCTTTTAGGGTTTTCTTTGCAACTTCTATATAACCTATGCTACATGGCCGACCCTAGGGGAGCCATAGTTTAGTTTTACATAGCCTTAGTTTAGTTTTTCCATTCTTTTTAGAGTTTTAGATAGTTTTTAGAGAGTTTTAATGTTCGTATAATGCTTTTACAGATCTTCGAAGCCTTCGTAGTTTTCGTTACAGTTGTAGTCGTTTAATACTTCGTTTCAGCGTTGATTTCAGAGTACGTTTACTTTCATTCTTCATTTTAATAATATTATTTCTTCATCTTATTCTTTAGATCCGTTAAATATGTGTTTGATGATTGATTTTATTTCATTTAAAGTTATGTTGGCGTAAAACCCTAGTTCTTGATTCAACGAATCAAGGAAGGGTAGGTTACTCTGATCTATGGGATGTGCGTAGACCCTTCACATGGTTTGCGAAAACTCATGCGTAGGGGTCTACAATGTTTAAACCTAGTTCAGTATCTTTCAAAAACTTTCGAAAACGAAAACCTTTGACTATATTCTCTGTAATCACCTAGTAAAGGTTTTCGATTAACATTTTCTTAATAATTTTGAAGAACTAAAAATTCAGATTTTGAATCCAAATTTGAATTGGTTTATTTCAAAAACATTGGAAAATGAAAACCTTTGACTATATTCTTTGTAATCACTAGGTAAAGGTTTTCGATTAAAACTTTTTTAATAATTTTGGATAAACTAGAAAAATTGGATTTGAATCCGAATTCGAATAGGATTGTTTCAGAACCCTTCGAAAACAGAAGTTTTTGACTATATTCTCTGTAATCACTGGTAAAAACTTTTGATTAAAACTTTGTCAATAATTTTCAAACAAATCCTAACTTAGGTTTTAACGCGAGTATTATAACACATCCCATAGTGAAGACGTAAGCTACCCGAAATTGAAAGTTGAATCAAGAATTGCAAATTATCTTGAATGCAGTGTTATTGCTTTCGTTTTAGTTTAATTTAATGGTTGCTATTTATTTTATTTATTTAGCAGTTAGTAATCAACACTTTTCAAAACCCAACATAATTTTTCTTTTCTTGTTTTTAAAACAAAACTAGTCGGTAGAAGAACAAAAAATCTTAGTGTTTGCACGTGTTTGTTCGTGTTTGTTCGTCTGGGCACACGCCGCTTGTTTGTGAGTGTTTGCGCGTGTTTGTTCGTCTGGGCGCGCGCACGCGTGTTTATGAGTGTGCGCACACGCGCGCGTATTTGCGCGTGTTTTGTGCGTCTTGGCGCGTGGGCACGTTTATCTGTGTGTTTGTGCGTGTTTACTCGATTTTGTGCCTATGGGCCTGCACACACATTTTTGCGCGTGTTTGTGCGTCTAGGCGCCTGCGCACGTTTTTCGCGTCTTTGTGAGTGTTTGCGTGTCTTTGTGAGTGAACGCGCGCGCGTACATGTTTGCGCGTGTTTGTGCTTTTGGACGTACGCGCGTGTGTTTGCACGGGTTTTTGAGTGTTCGCACGCGCGCATGTTTGTGCTTTTAGGCGCGCGCGCGTGATTTTGGGCATGTTTGAGCATCTTTGTGAGTGTGCGTGCATGCGCGCGTGTTTGCTTGTGTTTGTGCATCTAGGCACCGTGCACGTTTTTGGGCGTGTTTGGGCGTGTCGGCGCGCACGCGCGTTTTTGTGTGTGTTTGTGCGTGTTTGCACATCCTTGTGAATGTGCAAGCGCATGCGCGTGTTTGCTCGTGTTTATGCGTCTGGGCACGCGCGCACATTTTTGCGCGTGTTGGTGCGTGTTTGCCCGTGTTTGTGAGTGCACGCGCGTGTGTGTTTGTGCGTGTTCACGCGTGTTTGTGCGTCAGGGCACCCGTGCCCGTTTTGCGCATGTTAATGCGTCTGGTCGCATGCACGTGTTTGCGCGTGTTTGTACGTCTGGGAACGCGCACGTGTTCATGCGTGTTTGTGCGTATTTGTGAGTGTGCGCGCGCTTGTTTGCGCGTGTTTGTGCTTCTGGGCGCGCGTGCGCGTTTTTGCACGTGTTTGCGCATCTTTGTAAGTGTGCGCGCGCGCGCGCTTGTTTGCTCGTGTTTGTGTGTCTTAGCGTGCGCGCATGTGTTTGCGCATGTTTGTGCGTCTGGGCACGCGCGCATGTTTTTGAGCGTGTTTGTAGGTGTTTGCATGTGTTTGTAAGGGTGCGCGCCCCTGCGCGTGTTTTCGCGTCTATGCGCGTCCGGGCGCACATGTGAGTTTTTGCCCACATTTGAGCGTTTGGGCGTGCGTACACGTTTTTGCGCGTGTTTGTGCATGTTTGCGCGTGTTTGTGCGTGTTTGCACGTGTTTATGAGTGTGTGCGCACGCGTGTTTGTGCTTCTAGGCGCGCACACGTGTTTGCGCGTGTTTGTGCATGTTTGCGCGAGTTTGTGCGTATGGGCGCTCGCGTGCATGTTTGCATGTGTTTGAGCCTCTGTGCGCGCGCGCGCTAGTTCGTGCATGTGGGCGGGCATGCACGTGTTTGCTCGTGTTTGTTCGTCCGGGCACGCGCGCGCGTTTTTACTCGTGTTTGTGCGTTTGGGCGCGTGTGCGTGTTTGCGCATGTTTTTGCATCTGGGTGCGCGCACATTTTTGCGCATGTTAATGCGTGTCTGCGCTTGTTTGTGCGTGTGCGTGCGCTTGCGTGTTCGCTCGTGTTTCAGCATGTTTGTGTGTGTGCGCGCGCATGCGCGTGTTTTTGAGGTTTTGTGCATGTTTAAGCGTGTGCCCCCCTACGCATGTGTTTGCTTATGTTTGTGCATCTAGGCGCACATGCACATTTATGCGCGTGTTTGTGAGTGTTTGCACGTGTTTGTGAGTGTGCGCGCGCGCGCGCGTGTTGTCACGTGTTTGCGAGTCTGGGCACGCGCGCACGTTTTTGCGCGTGTTTGTGCGTGTCTGCGCGTGTTTGTGCGTCTGGGTGCGCGGGCACCTTTACGCGCGTGTTTGTGCTTGTTTACGCGTGTTTGTGAGTGTTCGCGTGCGCGCGCGTGTTTGCCCGAGTTTGTTTGTCTGGGCGTGCTCAGACGTTAATGCGCGTGTTTGTGCGTGTTTGCAGCGTGTTTACGCGTCCGTGCGCATGTTTGTGCATCCGTGCGCGTGTTTGTGCATGTTTGTGAGTGTGCGCGCGCGCGTGTGAGCGCGTGTTTATTCGTCTGGGCACTCTCACTTTTTTGCGCGTGTTTGCGCTAGTTTATGTGTCCGGGCGCACGTGCGCATGTTTATGCATCTGGGTGCTCTCGCTTATTTGCGCGTGTTTCCTCGTGTTTGTGTGTCTGGTCGCACGCGCTTGTTTGCTCGTGTTTGTGCGTCTGGTCGCGCAGGACGTTTTTGCACTTGTTTGTGCGTATTTGCGTGTGTTTGTGGGGATGCGCGGCGCGCGCATTTTTGCGCCTATTTGTGTGTCTGTGGACGCATGCATGTTTTTACACATGTTTGTGAGTGTGCGTGCGCGCGCCCTCATTTTTGTGTGTTTTTATGAGTGTTTGCGAGTGTTTGGGCATGGGCGCGCGAATGCTCTTGTTTCCACATGTTTTTGCATGTTCGTGCGTGTTTTTAAGAGCGGCCACGTGCGCGTTTTTGCTCATGTTTGTGCGTTTGGATGTGCGCGCGCGTGTTTACGCTTGTTTGTGCGTCTGGGCGCGCGCGCGCGTGTTTGCACGTTGTTGTGCGTCTGTGTGCGTGTTTGCGTGTGTTTGTGAGAGTGCGAGCGCGCGTGTGTTTCCACGTGTTTGTGTTTTTGGTCGCGCGCGCAGCGTCTTTGTGGTTCTCGGCGCACGCGCACACATTTTTGCATGTTTTGGCTTGTTTGTGCGTGTTTAAGCGTGTGCCCTCGTGGGCGCACAAGTTTATTTGCGTGTATTTGTGCATCTGTGCGCGCGCGCACGTTTATGCGCGTGTTTGTGCGTGTTTGGGCGTGTTTGTGCTTTTACGCGCGCACGTGTTTGCGGGTGTTTGTGCATGTTTGCGCGTGTTTATCCGTCTAGGCACGCGCATGTTTTTGGGCGTGTTTGTGCTTCAGGGCGTGTGAGCAAGTTTTTGCGCGTGTCTGTGCATGTTTGTGCGTGTGCCTGCACGCGCGCGTGTTTGCCCGTGTTTGTGCGTCTGGGCATGCGGGCACATGTTTGCGCGTGTTTGTTCATCTCAGAGCGCGTGTGCATTTTTACCAGTGTTCGAGCGTGTTTGCGCTTGTTTGTATGTGTGCGCGCGCTCACGTGTTCGCTCGTGTTTGGGCGTGTTTGTGTGTGCGCGCGCGCACGTGCGTGTTTTTGAGTTTTTGCGCGTGTTTAAGCGTGTGCCCCCCTGCGCGCGTGTTTGCTCATGTTTGTGCGTCTAGGCGCGCGTGCATATTTATGCGCGTGTTTGTGAGTGTTTGCGCGTGTTTGTGAGTGTGCGCGCACGCGCGCGTGTTGTCATGTGTTTGCGAGTCTGGGCGCGTGCGCACGTTTTTGCGCGTGTTTGTGCGTGTCTGCGCGTGTTTGTGCATCTGGGTGCACGGGCACGTTTACACGCATGTTTGTGCTTGTTTGCGCGTGTTTGTGAGAATTCGCGCGCGCACGTGTGTTTGCCCGAGTTTGTTCGTCTGGGCGCGCTCGGACATTAATGCGCGTGTTTGTGCGTGTTTTTTTTTTTTTTGGTAAGTAAGTATAAATTTGGATTATATGGGAAAGTTATGTACAATATCTTAGGGGCATACCCCCGTAAACAAAATATAAGTAACTAGTGGATTCCCCAACTATCAAGTAAGCTAGAATCTACATTGATCAACTTAACATTAGATTGAGAGACTTTAGTTCTAACAACATGCATTATCCTTTGTCCAATGGTTGCCACGGATGAAGCTTGCCCTTTGAAAATTCGGCTATTCCTTTCCTCCCATAGATGGTAGACAAGGCCGGCCCAAGCAATTCTACATATAATGCGGTTGACTTGCTTTCCACTGAATTTACCCATAGCCCAAGAGACTTCCAAGTTCCAAGGTTGTAGAGGTTTGATGATGGAGCATTTGCACAAAATGGTACCCCGCAATTCGGCTGAAAATGGACACATGAATAGAAGATGGTCAAGTGTTTCAAAGGCATTACCACATAGCACACAAGTAGGGTCTATGCTCATTCCCCAACCCAACATCCTTTCCTTTGTACTTAATCTTCCATTAATAGCAAGCCAGAGTATAAAGCTATGTCGGGGTATGTGTTGAGGGAACCAAACTAGATGATGCCAAGGTTTCTTGCTTCCTTTTTCCCTTATTGCAGTCCATGTTGCAGCCGTAGTGTAAGCTCCATTTCTTGATGCCTTCCAAAAGAATTTATCCTCTAGATTAGCATCCGGATAGTAGCTAGGAGGGTGCTCAAGGATTATCTCCCTTAGCTCCCATGTACACAGGTATGGCCATTTCCAAGTACCTTGAACCACAATTCTATCCACTTTAGCATCTTTCGGCAAACCAGCATCATAGGCTAGTCTTGCTCCATATCTTGGGATTAAAGGCCCAAGAGGATGCCAATTAGAGTACCAAAGAGATATAGAGTTACCCTTGCCCACTTTGTAGTATGATAGGCCGATTGCTTCTTCCCTGAGCTTGAGCAAATTCCTCCAAGTCCATGAGCAATTGAAGATGGCTTTGTCTCCCAAAAACACTTCCCTTTGAGTAAGTTGGAGTGACACCACTTGACCCAAAGTGAAGGTTTCCTAGAGCATAGAGCCCATATGTGCCTCATCATGGTTGCCTTGCTCCATTCTCCAAGTCTTCTTAGTCCGAGTCCCCCTTCCTTCTTTGGCTTGCAAACCTCGGCCCAAGATATTTTGCTTCCCCATTTCTTCAAATCAGCCCCGGTCCAAAGGTATCTCCTAAGGATTTGCTCAATTGCATTGCAAACTTCTTTAGGAAAGATAAAGTGAGCACTCCAATAAATTTGGATACTGAATAGGACTGACTTGATTAGGACCACTTTGCCAGCATATGAAAGATATTTTGCAGCCCAACTTTTTACTTTCTTTGTCACTTTGTCAATTAGCTCCTTGCAATCTTCATGTTTAAGCTTTGTGGAAATCAAAGGCACTCCAAGGTATTTGACTGGGAGCTCTCCAAGCTGAAAACCGAGCATGGAGCATAGACGAAGCTTACTTTGATGGCTAACTCCTGAGATGTAGACTTCGCTCTTGCTACCATTAGGCATTAATCCTGAGAACTTGTGAAATTCATGGAGGGCTTGATGAATAATCTGAAATGAAATGTCAGTGGGAGTACATAGTATGAAAAGTTTGTGCGTGTTTGCGCGTCCGTGCGCGTGTTTGTGCGTCGGCGTGTTTGTGTGTGTTGTGAGCTGCGCGTGCACGCGCGCGCGCTTGCACGCGCGTGTTTATTTTATTTTTTTTTTGGTAAGTAAGTGTATATTTGGATTAATGGGAAATTTTATGTACAATATCAAGGGGGCATACCCCCGAATCAAAACATACAAAGTAGGCTACAATGGGATCCTCCAATTAGTACATATGTTAACATTCTCCTCTACATCTTTAACAACAGGAAATTTAGAAAGCTTAGTTCTAATTACATAAGCAATGCTTTGTATTAGATTCCCAACCGAAGAGGTAGTGTTCTTGAAAATCCTTGCATTCCTCTCTTGCCATAGATGATAGACTAATGCCGCCCAAGCAATCTTACGTAGTTTGCTAGCAAAACTCTTCCCACTAAATTTCCCTAGAGCCCATAATACTTCACTCTTCCAAGGTTGAGTAGCTTTGACAAGAAGACATCTCTTGAAAACCAATTCCCTTAGCTCAGCTGAGAAATTGCAATGGAAGAACAAATGGTCTATGGATTCAGGAGCTTGCCCACAAAGTACACAATTGGGATCTAGATTCATACCCCATGCTGTCATTTTGTCTTTGGTGTTGAGTCTCCCTCTAATTGCAAGCCACAAAATAAACCCATGCTTAGGAATATGACTTGGAAACCATAACAAGTGGTGCCATGTTACCTTAGCAGCCTTTGACCGAATTGAGTTCCATGTTGCCTTAGCTTGATACTTTCCATTCCTTAATGCAGTCCATATAAACTCATCTAAGACTTGGGGATTCGGGGAGTGAACAGAGGACAAAGCATCTACAATCTCCTTTAATTCCCAAGTGCATGGATAAGGCCATTTCCATCTTCCATTAAATATTATTTGTGAAACTCTAGCTTTCTTGGACAAACCAGCATCATAAGCAACTCTTTGGCCAAATTTAGGAATAAGAGGGCCTAATGGGTGCCAATTTGAATACCAAAGCGAGATGGAGTCCCCATTGCCAACCTTGTATTTGGAGATACTTTTTGCTTCTTCTCTTAGCTTGAGTAGCTTCCGCCAAGTCCATGAGCAATCCGAAGGAGTGCTTACTTCCCAAAAACATTTACCTTTTAGTAGGTAATTCTTGCACCATACCACCCAAAGAGATGAGCTATTAGAGCAAAGGTTCCAGATGTGTCTCATCATTGATGCTTTATTCCATTCACATAGGTTGTGGATGCCAAGTCCCCCTTCATTTTTAGGTTTACAAATATCATTCCAAGCTACTTTAGAGCCCCATCTACTCAATTCCGATCCCGACCACAAGAATCTTCTCAATGTTTGCTCAATTGCATCCATCACTTTTTTTGGGAGAATAAAGTGAACACTCCAAAAGACTTGAATGCTAAACAATATAGATTTGATAAGAACTAACCTTCCCGCATATGACAAAGACTTAGAGGACCAACTTTTAACTTTTCCGTGCACCTTCTCAATTAATGGCTTGCAATCTTCATACTTGAGCTTAGTGGAGATGAGGGGGACTCCCAAGTATTTTACTGGCAATTCTCCTAGTTTTTTACGCGTGTTTGCGCTAGTTTATGCGTCCAGGCGCGTGTGCACGTGTTTATGCATCTGGGTGCTCTCACTTTTTTGCACGTGTTTCCTTGTGTTTGTGTCTGGTCGCGCGCGCTTGTTTGCTCGTGTTTGTGCATCTGGTCGCGCGGACGTTTTTGCACTTGTTTGTCCGTATTTGCGTGTGTTTGTGGGGATGCGCAGCGCGCGCGTTTTTGCGCCTATTTGTGTGTCTGTGGGCACGTGTGCGTTTTTGCACGTGTTTGTGAGTGTGCATACACGCGCGCTCATTTTTACGTGTGTTTGTGCGTGTTTGCGGGTGTTTGGGCGTGGGCGCGCGCATGCTCTTGTTTCCATGTGTTTTTACGTGTTCGCGCGTGTTTTTAAGAGCGGCCACGCGCGCGTTTTTGCTCGTGTTTGTGCGTCTGGACACACGCGCGTGTGTTTACGCTTGTTTGTGCGTCTGGGCACGCGCGCGCTTGTTTGCACGTTGTTGTGCGTCTATGCGCGTGTTTGCGCGTGTTTGTGAGAGTACGAGCGCGCGCGTGTTTGTGAGAGTACGAGCGCGCACGTGTTTCCACGTGTTTTTGTTTCTGGTCGCGTGCACGCATCTTTGTGGTTCACGTGTTTAAGCGTGTGCCCTCGCGCGCGCGCAAGTTTATTTGCGCGTGTTTGTGCGTCTGTGCGCGTGCGCACGTTTATGCGCGTGTTTGTGCGTGTTTGGGTGTGTTTGTCCTTTTACGCACATGCGTGTTTGCGGGTGTTTGTGCATGTTTGCGCGTGTTTATCCGTCCAGGCACGCGCATGTTTTTGGGCGTGTTTGTGCTTCAGGGCGTGCGAGCAAGTTTTTGCGCGCGTCTGTGCGTGTTTGTACGTGTGCCTGCGTGCGCGCGTGTTTGCCCGTGTTTGTGCGTCTGGCCATGCGGGCACATGTTTGCGCGTGTCTGTTCGTCTCGGAGCGCGTGTGCATTTTTGCCCGTGTTCGGGCGTGTTTGCACTTGTTTGTGCCTTTACGCACGCGCATGTTTGTGGGTGTTTGTGCATGTTTTAGCGTGTCTATGAGCGCAAGCGCGTTTATCCGTCTGGCTGCACGCACCTGCGTGTTTGCGCGTGTTTATCCGCCTGGGCACGCGCGCGCGTTATTGGGCTTGTTGGTGCGTCTGGGCGCGCGCACACGTTTTTGCGCATGTCTGTGCGTGTTTGCGCGTGTTTGTGCATGTGCCCGCGTGCGCGCGTGTTTGCTCATGTTTGTACGATTGGCCGCGTTTGCCCGTGTTTGTGCGTGTTAGTGCGTGTTTGCGAATATTTATGCGTCCAGGCACGCATACGCGTGTTTGTGCTTCTGGGCGCGTGCCAACATTTTTGCGCTTGTTTGTGCGTCGGAACACCCGTGCCCCGTTTTTGTGCATGTTAATGTGTCTAGGCGCATGCGCACGTGTTTGCCCGTGTTTGTGCGTTTGGGCATGTTCGTGCATGTTTGCCCGTGTTTGTGAGTGTGCGCGCGCACTTGTTTGCGCGTGTTTGTGCTTCTAGGCACGCGTGCGTGTTTTTGCGCGTGTTTGTCCGTGTTTGCGCGTATTTGTGAGTGTGCACACGTGCGCGATTGTTTGCTCATGTTTGTGCGTCTGGGCGCGTGCGCACGTTTTTTAGCGTGTTTATAGGTGTTTACGCATGTTTGTAAGTGTGCGCGCCCGCGCGTGTGTTTTCGCGTGTTTGCGCGTCTGGGTGCACGCGCGAGTTTTTGCCCGTGTTTGAGCATTTGGGCGAGCACGCACATTTTTGCGCATGTTTGTGTATGTTTGCTTGTGTTTGTGCGTCTGGTCGCGCGCGCGTGTTTGGGCGTCTGGTTGCGCGCACATTTTTGCGCTTGTTTGTGCATATTTGCGTGTGTTTGTGAGAGTGCGCGCACGCGCACGTGTTTGCGCGTGTTTGTGCGTCTGTGGGCGCGTGTGCGTTTTTGCGCGTGTTTGCGAGTGTGCACGCGGGCGTGCGTGTTTGTGCGTCTGGGCGCGCGCGCTCATTTTTGCGCAGTGTTTGTGCGTGTTTGCGGGTGTTTGGGCATAGGCGTGCGCACGCAATTGGTTGCACATGTTTTTACGTGTACGAGCGTGTTTTTTAGTGCGGTCGCGCGCGCATTTTTGCTTGTGTTTGTGTGTCTAGGTGCACGCACGATGGTTTGCGCTTGCTTGTGCATCTAGGGGCACGCGCGCGTGTTTGCGCATTGTTGTGCGTTTGTGTGCACGCACATTTTTATGCGCGTGTTTGTGCATGTTTGTGAGAGTGCGAGTGCGCGCGTGTTTCTGGGTGTTTGTATTTCTGGTCACGCGCGCGTGTCTTTGTGGTTTCTCAAGACGTGCGCGCACATTTTTACGTGTTTTTTTTTTTTGGTAGTTAAGCGGGTATTTTATTACCAAAAAATATAGATTTACAACTAGCTCAATACAAACCCCAAAGGATACACACCTCATATAGAGGATCCAAAAGATGTTAAGAAACCATCTAACCTATCCTTTTAATAGATCCACTTACAGCCCAAGTGAATAGGTTAACAAAATAAGACTTATTTCTTCCTAGTTTTGTTTGAGTTAGAGCTTGGCCCCTTGGTGAGTGTGATACTTGCTAGCGCTTGCTCCTTAGCAAAATTAAGCTTTTGAATACGGTCTAGGAGTAACTTTTTTTCCTGAGCTTGGGAGGAGGTTGGTGTTGTTTTTGCTTGCTTCAGCCCTTGCTTGGTTGATACCTTATCTTCCTTCGGCTCTTGCTTCAACTTTAGATTTTTGTCTTCCTCTTCACACTCATCCTCTTTCATGATTGTAAGATCTCAAACATATTGGATGAAGCTTGTGGCGTGTCTTTGCTCCTTTCCTTTGGTGTTGGAATGCTTTTATCCTTGTTCTTTTTCACTTGTTGCCACTCTTTCTCTTCATGCTGCTCCTTGACTTTCCATTCTTGCTTAATGAGCTTGGTGTCTTGTTTAGGCTCAATTGGACATGCCAATGTAGAATGACCAAAAGTCTTGCAATTTCCACACCTTTTTGGACTCCAAGGGACTTCTACCTTTATCTCAAAAGGACTACCCTATCCCAAATTCAACTTGAAGGACTTGGGAATGTCCTTCTCAACTTGAACTTCGATGCAAATTTTGGCAAAAGTGAGCCTTGTCTTCTTCTGCGTATACTCATCCAGGAATAAAGGCTTGCCAATAACACTTGCTACATAACTCAACCCCTCATCTGACCAAAGCTCCAAAGGTACATTATAGAATTTAACCCAAATGGGAATGGTTAAGAACTCTTCTTTAGTTAAATGCATACCCGGATGCCATCTTTTACGTGTTTTAGCGTGTTTGTGCGTGTTTAAGCGTCCGCCCCCATGCGCACGCGTATTTATTTGCGTGTGTTTGTGCGTCTGTGCGCGCGCGCACGTTTATGCGTATGTTTGGGCATGTTTGTACTCTTACGCGCGCGCGAGTTTGCGGGTCTTTGTGCATGTTTGCACGTGTTTGTCAGTGTGCGCGTGCGTGCGCGTGTTTGTGCATGTTTATCCGTTTGGGCGCGTGCACGTTTTTGGGCGTGTTTGTGCTTCAAGGCGCGCACACAAGTTTTTGTGCGCGTCTGTGCGTGTTTGTGCGTGTGCTCGCTTGCGCGCGTGTTTGCCCGTGTTTGTGCGTCTAGGCGCATGGGCACGTGTTTGCGCGCGTTTGTTTATCTCGGAGTGCGCATGCATTTTTGGACGTGTTTGCGTGTGTTTGTGCCTTTAGGCGGGCGCGTGTTTGTGGGTGTTCGTGCGTGTTTGTGCGTGTCTATGAGTGTGCGCGCACGCGAGCGTTTTTGCGCGTGTTTATCTGTCTGGGCGCACGCGCCCACGTGTTTGCACATGTTTATCCACCTGGGCACGCACGCGCATTTTTGGGCGTGCTGGTGCATCTGGTGCGCGCACACGTTTTTGCGCGTGTCTGTGTGTGTTTTCGCGTGTTCGTGCGTGTGCCCGCGCACGCGCTAGTTTGCTTGTGTTTTTGTGTCTGATCATGTTTGCGCGTGTTTACTCGTGTTTGTGCGTCTGGCCGCGCGCGCACATTTTTGCCCGTGTTTGCGAATATTTGTGCATTTGGGCACGTGCGCGCATGTTTGCGTGTGTTTGTGCATCTAGGCGCGCGCCAACATTTATGCGCTTGTTATGCGTATTTGCACATCTGGGTGCGCGCGCACATTTTTGTGCGTCTTTGTGCGTGTTTGTGAATGTGCGTGGGCGCGCACGTGTTTGCTCATGTTTGTGCATGTGGGCCCGCACGCGGGTTTTTGCACGTGTTTGTACGTCTAGCTGCGCACGCTCATTTTTGCCCGTGTTTGTGCGTGTTTGCGCGTCTGGGCACACCAGCGCGTGTTGCACGTATTTGTGCATCTCAGCGCACGCACGCGTTTTTGCGCGTGTTTGTGCAGTTTTGCGTGTGTTGTTGAGTGTGCGTGCGCGCGCATGTTTGTGTGTGTTTGTTCGTTAGGTCGCGCGCGTGTTTCTGCGTCTCAGGGTGCGCGCGCGTTTCTACACGTGGTTGTGCGTCTGGGGCGTGCGCGCATGTTTGCACGTGTTTGTGAGTGTGCGCGCGCGCGTGCTTGTTTGTGCATGTTTGTTCGTCTAGGTGCGCGTGCGTGCGTTTGTTTGTGAATGTTTGCGCGCGTGTTTATGAGTGTGCGCGCACGCGCGTATTTACGTGTGTTTGTGCGTGTTTTGCGCGTCTTTGTGCGTGTTTGTGTGTGTGCGCGTTTTGCGCTTGTTTTGTGCGTGTTTGTGCACGCGCACGTGTTTGCTCTTGTTTATGCGTCTGGGCGCCGTGACGTTTTTGCGTGTGTTTGCGCGTCTGGGCGCGCGCACGCGTTTTGGCCGTGTTTTTGGGTCTGGGCATGCACGCACGTTTATTTGCATCTTTGTGCGTGGTTCCGCGTGTTTGTGGGTGTGCAAGCGCACGCACGTGTTTGTGCGTGTTTGTGCGTTTGTGCGCGTGCACGCGTGTTTGTGCGTATGGGCATTCACGCACATTTTTGCGTGTGTTTGTGCGTGTTTGCTCGTGTTTGAGAGTGTGCACGCACGCGCGTGTGTTTGCACATGTTTGGACGTGTTTTTGCGCATGTGTTTGCGCGTATTTGTGAATTTGTGCGCGCGCGCGCATGTTTGCTCGTGTTTGTGTGTCTGGGTGCGCGCGCACGTTTTTGCGCGTGTTTATGCATGTTTGCGCGTGCTTGTGCATTTGGGCACGCGTGTTTACGCGTCTTTGTAAGTGTGTGTGCACACGCGCGTGTTTGCTCTTGTTTGTGCATCTGGGGGCCGCGCATGTTTTTGCGCGTGTTTGTGCTTCTTGGCGCACACGTGCGTTTTTTTTTTTTTTTTTTTTTTTTTTTTTTTTGGGTAAGTAAGTGAATTTGGATTATAGGAAAAATTTACATCATCAAGGGGGCATTCCCCCGTATACTGTACAAACTATACATAATTACTTAATGGGATCTCCCATCTGTTACAAAAGTTAAGATTTTCATCATTGAGCTTAAAAGCATACACTTGAGAAGCTTTCACTCTAACAACATGTTTGATTTCTTTAAGCAGCATAGTAGTGGTTGATGAAGTCCCCATGAAGATCCGAGCATTCCTTTCTTTCCATATATAGTAAATCAAGGCAGACCAAGCTATCTTGCATAGTGTGCTAATGAAGCATTTGTTACTGAATTTACCTGAAGCCCATTCAATTTCATTCGGCCAAGACTGAGTTCCTTTGTGATGGAGCATAAGTTGAGAACCATTTGCCTCAATTCCCTTGAGAAGGAGCACTGAAAAAAGAGATGTTCTATAGTTTCCACTCCTTGATTGCAAAGTAAGCATGCTATGTCATTAGAGATTCCCCATTTCACTATCTTGTCTTTAGTGTTTAGTTTACCTTTTATTGCCAACCATGATATAAAGCTAAAACGTGGGACATGGTTAGGGAACCACAGAAGCTTGTTCCATCTAACCTTTGGAGCATGAATCCTGATGGCATTCCAAGTAGCTAAAGCTTTGTAAGTTCCATCTTTGGAGGCTTTCCAAACGAATGTGTCTTGGTGGCAAGAAGGTAGGTACTCTGGTGGTCTCTCCTTTATTATCTCTCTTAGCTCCCAAGTGGTGGGATAGGGCCAACGCCATTGTCCATTTGCTATCACCCTTGAGACTTTAGCATCTCTTGGGATTCCTGCATCATAAGCAACTCTAGCCGTGTACTTAGGAATTAAGGGGCCCATCGGATGCCAATTTGAGTACCAAAGTGATATGGTCTCGCCATTCCCAACGTTATAGTAAGACAAGTGGATAGCAACCTCTCTAAGTTTCAGTATTTTTCTCCATGTCCATGCACACGTGCGTTTTTGTGCGTGTTTGGGCGTGTTTTTGCACGTGTTTGTGCGTTTGGGTGCGCGCGCAGGTTTATGCGTGTTTTTGTGATTGTTTGCGCATTTTTGTGAGTGTGCGCACACGCGCGCGTGTTTGCTCTTGTTTATCCGTCTGGGCACCGCGCACATTTTTGCGTGTTTGCTTGTCTTGGCGCGCGCACACATTTTTGTGCGTGTTTGTGCGTCTGAGCTCGCGCGTCTTTGAGAGTGTGTGCGCGCATACGCGTATTTGCACGTGTTTGTGCGCATTTTGCGCGTGTTTGTGAGTGTACGTGTTTTGCGCATGTTTTGCGCGTGTTTGCTCTTGTTTATGTGTCTGGGCGCCGCGCACATTTTTGCTCGTGTTTGCGCATCTGGACACGCGCGCGCGTGTTTTTGCACGTGTTTGTGCGTCTAGGCTCGTGTGTATGTTTTTGCGCATGTTTGTGCGTTTGGCGCGCACGCGCGTTTTTCTGCGTTTTTGGGCGTATAGGCGCGCGCGTGCATTTTTTGAGTGTGTTTGTGCGTGTTTTCGTGTGTTTGTGAGTGTGTGTGCGCGCGCGCGTGGTTGTGCGTCTGGGCGCGTGCACACGTGTTTGCGTCTAGGTTCGCACGCACAGTTTATGCACGTTTTTGTGCATGTTTGCGACTATGCGCGCGCACGCGTGTTTGCGCGTGTTTGTGCGCGTTTTACACGTCTTTGTGCGTGTTTGTGAGTGTGTGCGTTTTGCGCATGTTTTAAGCATGTTTGTGCGCGTGCACGTGTTTGCTCTAGTTTATGCGACTGGGCGCCGCGCACATTTTTGCGCGTGTTTGCGCGTCTGGGCGCGCGCGCGCGTTTTTGTGCTTGTTTGTGCGTTCGGGCGCGCCCGCACATTCATGCGCGTCTTTGTGCATAGTTGCGCATGTTTGTGAGTGTGCGAGCGCACACGCATGTTTGCTGGCGTTTGTGCGTCCGGGGGTGTGCGCGCGTGTTTGCTGGCATTTGTGCATGCTTGCGCGTGTTTGTGAGTGTGCGAGCGCACGCGCGTGTTTGTGCGTCTGCTCGTGTGTACGCATTTTTTCGCGTGTTTGTGCGTCTAGGCGCACGCGCACGTTTTTTCGCGTGTTTGTGCGTGTTTACTTGTATTTGTGAGTGTGCGCGTGCACGTGCGTGTTTGCGCATGTGTTGCGTGCGTTTGTGCATGTTTGCACGTGTTTGTGCATTTGGGCGCGCACGCATGTTTACGCGTGTTTTTGCATCTGGGAACGTGCGCACATTTTTGTGCATGTTTGTGCGTGTTTACGCATGTTTGTGAGTGTGTGCGCACGCTCGTGTTTGCACATGTTTGTGCGTGTTTGTATGTGTGCACGCACGCACACGTGTTTTGGCAAGTTTACGTGTCTAGGCGCGCACACGCGTTTTTGCGCGTGTTTGTGCATGTTTGTGCGTCTTGGCGTGCGCACGCGTGTTTGCACGTGTTTGTGCGTCTCAGCGCGGGCGCGTTTTTACGCATGTTTGCGCGTCTTTGTGAGTGTGCGTCTGGGTGCACGTGTTTGTTTTTGTTTGTGCATCTGGGCGACGAGAATGTTTTAGCGCGTGTCTGTTCGTCTTGGCACGCGCGCGCATTTTTGTCCTTGTTTGTGCGTATTTGCGCGTGTTTGTGTGTCTAGACGCGCACGCACGTGTTTGTGCGTGTTAGCGCGTGTTGTGCGTGTGCACACGCGCGCTTATTTGCTCGTGTTTGTGCGTTTGGGCAGTGCGTTCGCATTTTTACACTTGTTTGTGTGTCTAGCCGTGTGCACGCATTTTTGCGCATTTTTGCGCGTTTTTGTGCGTGTTTGCGCGTGTTTGTGAGTGCGCGTGCGCGCGCGCGTGTTTGCGGGAGTGTTTGTGCGCGCACGCGTGTTGGCGCGTGTTTGTGCGTAAGGGTGTGTTTGTGCGTGTTTGCGCGTGTTTGTGCGTCTGGGCGTGCACGCGTGTGTTTGTGCGTCTGGGAGCGCGCGCACGCTTATGCGCGTGTTTGTGCGTGTTTGCATGTGTTTGTGAGTGGGCCCCCGCGCGCGCGTGTTTGCGCGTGTTTGTACGTCTGGGCGCACGCGCGTGTTTGAGCGTGTTTGTGCGTCTGGGCACGCGTGCACACTTTTTTTTTTTTTTTGGTAAGTAAGTATAAATTTGGATTATATGGGAAAGTTATATACAATATCTTGGGGGCATACCCCCGTAAACAAAATATAAGTAACTAGTGGATTCCCCGTAAACAAACATGCACGCGTGCACACTTATGTGCATGTTTGTGCGTGTTTGCGCGTGTTTGTGAGAGCGCATGCGCACGCATGTGGTTGCTCGTGTATGTGCGTCTGGGCACGTGTGCGCGGGTTTTTGCCCGTGTTCATGCATGTTGGCGCGTGTTTGTGAGTGTGATGTGCGCGTGCGCGTGCGCATTTTTGTGGGTCTAGACGCGCGCACATGTTTTTTCCCGTGTTTGTGCGTGTTCGTGCATTTTTGTGCGTCGGGGCGTGTGCGCCCGTTTTTTCGCGTGTTAGTGCGTCTGGGCGCGCGCGCATGTGTTTGTGCATTTTTGTGCCTCTGGTCGCGCGCGTGTTTGTGGATGTTTGCACGTGTTTGTGAGTGTGCGTACGCGCGTGTGTTTGCACGTGTTTGTGCTTCTAGGCGCGCGCACACGTTTTTGCCCGTGTTTGTGCCTGTTTGCGCGTCTTTATGATTGTGCGCGCGCGCATTTGTTTGCTGCTCGTGTTTGTGCGTCTGGGCGCCGCGTACGTTTTTACGCGTGTTTGTGCGTCTAGACGTGCGCGTGCATTTTTTAGCATGTTTGTGTGTGTTTGCGCATGCTTGTGAGTGGGCGCGTGCCTGAGTTTTTGCTCGTGTTTGTGCGTGTTTGCGCGTGTTTGTGCGTCTAGCCGCGCGAGCGCGCGTTTGCGTGTGTTTGTGCGTCTGGGTGCACGCACACATTTTTGCACGTGTTTGTGAGTGCGCGCGCGCGTGCGTGCTTGGGCGTATTTGTGCGTCTGGGCGCGCGTGCGTATTTTGGCATGTTTGCGCGTCTTTGTGAGTGCGCGCGCGCATGCACGTGTTTGCTATTGTTTATGCGTCTGGGTGCCATGAACATTTTTGTGCGTATTTGCTCACGTTTTTGCGCGTGCTTGTGCATCAGGCCCCGCGACCGCGCATTTGAGCGTGTTTTTGCGTCTGGCTATGTTCGTACGTGTTTGTGCATGTTTTAGCGTCTGGGCGCGCGCGCACGTTTTTGCACATGTTTGCCTGTGTTTGTGCATGTTTTTGGGCGTGTTTGCGCGTGTTTGTGAGTGTGCGTGTGCGTGTGTTTATGCGTATGGGCGCGCGCGCGCGTGTTTGCGTGTGTTAGTGTCTCTGTGCGCGCGCGCGCTTGTTTGGGCGTGTGGGCGGGCACGCGCGTGTTTGCCCATGTTTGTGCGTCCGGGCACGCGCGTGCATTTTTACGCGTATTTGTGCATTTAGGCAAGCGCGCGCGTGTTTGTGCCTGCTTTTGCGTCTGGGCGCACGCACGTTTTTGCGCATATTTGTGCGTGTTTGCGCGTATTTGTGTCTATGCGCGCGCAGGTGTGTTCGCGCGTGTTTGGTCGTGTTTGTGCATGCGCGCGCGCGCGCGTGTATTTCGGGGTGTTTGCGCGTGTTTAAGCGTGTGCCCCCGCGCGCGCGTGTTTGCGCATGTCATGTGCGCGTGTTTGCGAATGTTTGGGCATTTGGGTGCGCGCGCACGTTTATGCGCGTGTTTGTGCCTTTACGCGCGTGAGTGTTTGCGGGTGTTTATGCGTGTTTGTGCATGTTTATCCATCTAGGCGCACGCGCGCGTTTTTTGGCGTGTTTGTGCGTCTGGGCGCGTGCGCACGTTTTTGCGTGTGCTCGTGCATGTGCCCGCGCGCGTGCATTTTTGCCCGTGTTTGTGCGTCTGGGCGCGCGTGTGTGTGTTTGTGCCTGTTTGTGCGTTTGAGCGTGCGCGCATGTTTTTGCGCATGTTTGCACGTCTGGGCGCACGCGCGCGCGTGTTTTGTGCGTGTTTGCGCATGTTTGTGCGCTTGGGTGCGGGAGGGCGTGTTTAAGTGTGCTTGTGCGTCTAGGCACGCACAGATGTTTTTACGTGTGTTTGTGCATGCTTGCGCGTGTTTGTGAGTGTGCACGTGCGTGCGCGTGTTTGCGCGTGTTTGAGCGTGTTTACATATGTTTGCAAATGTGCGTGCGCGTGCGCGTGCGCGTATTTGTGCATGTTTGTGCGTCTAGGCGCTCGCGTGTTTGTGCGTGTTAGTGCGTGTTTGTACGTGTGCGCGCACGTGCGTTTATTTGCCCGTGTTTGTGCGTTTGGGCACGCTTGCGCGTTTTTGCGCTTGTTTCTGCGTGTTTGTGCATCTGGGCACGTGTGCACGTTTTTGCGCGTGTTTGTGCATCTAGACGCACGCTCGCGTTTTTGGGCATATTTGTGCATCTAGCCGCGCGCGCCCGTTTTTGTGCGTGTTTGTGAGTGTTTGTCCACCTAGTCGCGTGCGCGTGCGTGTTTGCGCGTGTTTGTGCATCTGGGTGCGCACACGTGTTTGCGCGTGTTTGTGCATCTAGGCGCGCGCGAGCGTTTTTGCGCGTGTTTGTGCGTGTTTGCGCGTCTTTGTAAATATGCACGCGCACGCCCGTGTTTGGTCGTGTTTGTGCGTTTGGGTGCTGCGCACGTTTTTGCGCGTGTTAGTGCGTCTGGGTGCATGCGAACGTTTTTGCACGTGTTTGTGCGCATTTGCACGTGTTTGTGAGTATGTGCGCGTATATTTTCGCGTGTTTGTGCGTCTGGGTGCATGCGCGCCTTTTTTGCGTGTGTTTGTGCGTCTGGGCGAAGGCGTGTTTGTGCGTGCTTGCACTTGTTTGTGCCTGTGCACGTGCACGCGCGTGGTTCCACGTATTTGTGCGTCTGGGCACAAGCACATTTATGCGCGTGTTTGTGCGTGTTTGCGAGTGTTCGTGAGTGTTCGCAAGCGCGCATGTGTTTGCCCGTGTTTGTGCGTCTTGGCACGCGCGGATGCTTATGCGCGTGTTTGTGCGTGTTTGCGCGTGTATGCGAGTGTTTGTGCATCTGAGCACGCGCGCGCGTTTTTGCGCGTGTTTGTGCATGTTGTAGCGTGTTTGTGAGTGTGCACGCATACGCGTGTTTGTGGGTCTGGGCGCGCGGACACGTTTTTGCCCGTATTTGTGCGTGTTCACGCGTGTTTGTGAGTGGGCGCGCGCGCGCGCGTGTTTGTGTGTCGGGGAACACGCCTGTTTTTACGCGTGTTTGTGTGTCTAGGCACGCGCGCGCGTGTTCGTGCGTCTGGGCGCGTGCGCATGTTTGTGCGTGTTTGCACGTGTTTTTAAGTGTGCGCGAGCGCACGTGTTTTCGCGTGTTTATGCTTCTGAGCGCGTGCGCACGTTTTTGGGCGTGTTTGAGAGTCTTTGTGAGTGCGCGCATGCGCGCACGTGTTTTCTCGTGTTTGTGCGTCTGGGCGCCTCGCACGTTTTTGCGCATGTTTGTGCGTCTAGGCGTGTGCGTGCGTATTTGTATGTTTAGGTGCGCGCGCGTTTTCTCTCGTGTTTGTGCGTGTTTGCACGTGTTTGTGAGTATGTGCGCACGCGCATGTTTTCGCGTGTTTGTGCATCTAGGGGCGCGCGTGTATTTTTGCGCGTGTTTGCTGAGTGCGCGCGCACATGCGTGTTCACGCTTATTTGTGTGTTTGGGCGCGCGCACATGTTTGGGCGTGTTTAAGCGTGTTTGTGAGAGTGCGCGCTCGCACGCATGTTTGGTGTTGCGTGTTTGTGAGTTTGCGCACGCGCGCGTATTTGCGCATGTTTGTGCGTCTGGGAGCGCGTAGGCGTGTTTGCGCGTGTTTGTGCGTCTGAGCACGCGCGTACGTTTTTGCGCGTGTTTGTGATCTGTGTATCTAAATTAAAAACAGCCAAAACTTGGCGCTCGCGTGTCTGGTTACAATGATATTTGTCTTCATTTTTTATATTTTTATACGATCTACGAATGCAAATTAAAAACGATTATAACTTGACTGCTCGGGCATTTGGTTAGAGTAATATTTTTTTTCATTTTTTGTATTATTACGTGATCTGCGCGTTTAAATTTACAACAACCAAAACTTGGTGCTCGGGTTCTAATTGCAATGATATTTGTCTTCATTTTTTATATTTTTGCGCGATCTACGAATCCAAATAAAAAAACGGCTATAAGTTGGCGCTCGGGTGTCTAGTTAGAGTAATATTTTTGTTCATTTTTTTTGTATTTTTCCGTGATCTGCACATTTAAATTAAAAACGGCCAAAACTTGGCGCTCGGATGTCCAATTACAATGATATTTGTCTCCATTTCTTGTATTTTTACGCAATCTACGAATCAAAATTAGAAATAGCTATAACTTGGCGCTCGGGTGTCTGGTCAGAGCAATATTTTTGTTTATTTTTTGTATTTCTACGTGATCTGTGCATCGAAATTAAAAAGGGGGCCAAAACTTGGCCCTCGGGTGTCCAATTACAATGATATTTGTTTTTATTTACTATATTTTTACGCGATCTACGAGTCCAAATTAGAAATGGCTATAACTTGACATTCGAGAGTCCAGTTAGAGTAATATTTTTGTTAATTTTTTGTTTTTTTTACGTGATCTGCGCATTAAAATTAAAAACGGTTAAAACTTGGTGCTCGGGTGTCCGATTACAATGATATTTGTCTTCATTTTTTGTTTTTTTATGCGATCTACAAATACAAATTAAAAACGGCTATACCTTGGCACTCGAACATCTGGTTAGAGTAATATTTTTGTTCATTTTTTGTATTTTTACGTGATCTGCGTATTTAAATTTAAAACAGCAAGAACTTGGTGCTCGGGTGTCTGATTACAATGATATTTGTCTTCATTTCTTGTATTTTTACTCGATCTACGAATACAAATAAAAAACGGTTATAACTTGGCGCTCTGGTGTCGAGTTACTTTAATATTTTTGTTCATGTTTTGTATTTTTATGTGATCTGCGCATTTAAATTAAAAAAGGCCAAGACTTGGCACTCGGATGTCCGATTAAAATGATATTTGTCTCCATTTATTGTATTTTTATGCGATCTACGAATCCAAATTAAAAACGGATATAACTTGGCGCTCGGGTATCTAGTTAGAGCAATATTTTTGTTTATTTTTTATATCTCTACGTGATCTGTGAATCGAAATTAAAAATGGCCAAAGCTTGGATCTCTGGTGTCCGATTACAATGATATTTTTTTTATTTACTATATTTTTACGCGATCTACGAGTCCAAATTAGAAACGGCTATAACTTGGCACTCGGATGTCTAGTTAGAGTAATATTTTTGTTCATTTTTTGTGTTTTTATGTGATCTGTGCATTAAAATTAAAAACGGCCAAAATTTGGCACTCGGGTGACCGATTACAATGATATTTGTTTTTATTTTCTATATCTTTACGCAATCTACGAGTCCAAATTAGAAACAGCAATAACTTGGCACTCGAGTGTCCGGTTAGAGCAATATTTTGTTTATTTTTTGTATTTTTTCGTGAGCTGTGCATTAAAATTAAGAACGGCCAAAACTTGGCGCTCGGGTGACCAATTACAAAGATATTTGTTTTTATTTTCTATATCTTTACGCGATCTACAAGTCCAAATTAGAAACGACAATAACTTAGCATTCGGGTGTCCGGTTAGAGTAATATTTTTGTACATTTTTTATATTTTTACGTGATCTACGCATTCAAATTAAAAACAGCTGAAACATGGCACTCTTTTTTTTTTTTTTTTTGAAAGGTAAAAGTAAATATATTAATCAAAAAATTAGAAGTTCATGTACAAATACACAGGGACATACCCCTGGACAAATCAATCACCAATCACTCCTACAAATATGAGCATGAAAACCCCAAGTGAAAAATCAGCAAACAAAAATTCAGGAGCATATCCCAACTCTCAACATCAATGCACTCTCTGACATAGAATCATAAAATGTAGGAAGAGAAACACCAAAAAACTATTCAATAATAGATTGAGGAAGATTCCACTGGTGAAGAAGAAGGCAATTCTGATTCGTTTTTGGAAACCCCGAACAATCCATAAGCCGCAATCTTACCAAATCCTTGATAGAACTAAGGAGGGTCACCTCATCTTGGAACTGCTGTTCATATTGTCTCCTATTCCTTTCCCGCCAAATCACGTAAACCGAGGCAGCAAGTGTGAGCCTACCAATAAAAGAAAAATAAAGTGGAGCCTTTACAAACAGTAGAGGCCCAAGTAATAACACCGTCCCAATCACTAGGTGAATGTTGCAACCCTGAAATAGTCAATAAAGATTTCCATATTCGGCAAGTGAACGAACAATTGAAAAACAAGTGATCATGATCTTCACGTAACGTTCCACAGAACAAACATCTCATAGTAGAAATCATGCCAAAAGATAGAAGCCTATCCTGGGTAGCAAGTTTCCTCCTAACCGCCAGCCAAAGAATGAAAGCATGACTAGGAATGTGAAATTTAAACCATACTACCTTGAACCATCTCACGGGTGGAGTGAAAACTCTCAAAGAGTTCCAAACAGCCTTAGTGGAGAAAACCTTTTGCTCTTTATCCCAAAGCAACATATCATCACAAGAAGAATTAGGAGGCGACAGGTCCTCAGTTTCCCTTTTAAGGTCCAGTAATAGTAGGGAATTTGCAACAGGCCAACACCATCTATTACCTGATATAATTCTATCCACCATAGCATCCTTAGGCAAACCCGAATCATAGATAACCCTAGCAGTTGGAGAAGAACAAATTGGACCCCTTGTCATCCAAGCATCAAACCATAAAGATGTATGCTTACCATTCCCCACTTTCATAGTTAAAAAGGGACGTACCTTATCTCGCAACTTCATACTCTTCCGCCAAGACCAAGAGGAATTCCAAGGTACCTTAGCAACCCAAAAATGGTTTTTGTTAAGAAGATTAGACTTGATCCAAGATACCCACATGGAAGTTGAGCAAGGAGAACACAATCGCCAAATGAAACGTGTCATGCATGCCAAGTTCCAATCCTTAATCTTTTTAACTCCAAGTCCGCCCTCTTGCTTAGGCCGAGTGACCTCCTCCCAAGCCACCTTTGCCCCATTATGGTTTAAAGAGGACCCCTTCCAAAGAAAAGCACGAAAGACACCTTCTATAGTTTTCAAAACTCCAGCTGGTAATACAAAGTGAGAACACCAAAAGGCCTGTATGCTAAATAAAACAGACTGAATAAGCTGCAGTCGTCCAGCAAATGAAAGGAATTGATTAGTCCAGGTTTTAACCCTTCTCACAAGACGATCCACCAAACTATTGCAATCTGAAGCTCGCAACTTTGTAGAAATGAGAGGCACACCAAGATACCGGACGGGGAGAAACCCTTCACGAAAGTTGAGTTGCTCAAGAATACCTGTTTTAACATTCGAAGCAATACCAGAAAGAAAAACTTCACTCTTAGAAGGATTTGGCCGAAGTCCTGAGAAGGCAGAGAATAAGTGTAGTGCTTCTTGGAGCACGGAAACAGAGCCCATATCACCTTTACAAAATAAAAGCAAGTCATCTGCAAAGCATAAGTGGGTAAGATGCGTCTTCCTACATCTCCAATGAAAATGGAAAGCCGAGGATTCCAAAGTTTTCTTTGCAAGAATACGAGATAAAACCTCCATGCATAGAACAAACAAGTAAGGAGAAATAGGGTCTCCTTGCCTCAAACCTTTCCTCCCTGCAAAATAGCTATTAAGTTCTCCATTAATAGAAACTGAATATCTAGGAGAAGAGACACATTCCTTTATCCAAACCAAAAACCGAATAGGAAAACCCATTAGTCGCATTAATTCCCAAAGGAAATCCCAGTTCACAGAATCATAGGCCTTCATGAGATCAACTTTAATAGCACATCTTGGAAACACTGTATTCGAATGGTACCCACGAACCAATTCTTGAGCCAAAAGAATGTTATCCCCTATACTCCTTCCTGAACAAAAGCAGCTTGTGCCTCATTAACTAGACTAGGTAAGACCATCTTCAATCTTCCTGCAAGCAGTTTAGATATGCACTTATAAACAGTGTTGCAGCAAGAGATAGGACGAAAATCCTTCACTTTATCTGCATTTGCAATTTTGGGAATGAGGGCAATAATGGTAGCATTAGACTCTTTTAGAAGCTTACCCGAGGTAAAGAATTCCTTGATTGCCATTGTCACTTCTGAACCCACAATATGCCAAGTCTTCTGAAAAAAGTAAGCATTGAAACCATCAGGTCCTGGAGCCTTATTCGGGTGTAAACTGAACATAGCATCACGAATCTCCTCACTTGAAAAATCAGCCTCCAACCGTTCAATGAACTCATTACTCAAGGAGGGAGAGATAAATTCTTCCAAAGAATGATCGAGAACATTAGGCAACTCACCATCCGAGCCAAGCAAAGAATGATAAAAATCCACAATCTCCTTTGCAATCTGCCCTTTTTCAAGAACTAGACTCCCATCATCTTTTTGTATCCTCAATATCTTATTTGTATTCAATCTATTTTTAATAGAATGAAAAAAGAAAGCTGAATTCTTATCCCCTTCTTTCAACCATTGAATTCTACTCTTTTGTTTCATTGAACTCTCAACTTCTTTGGAAACACAAGAAAGCCGGTTCAAACATTCCTTTTCTTTGGCCAAGAGGTCAATAGTGCCGCCATTTGTGGCAGTGGCAGATTGAATTGTAAATAGCTCCCTCCTTAAAATGTCCTCCAAAGCTAAGCTTTGCTGCCCTTTTTTGATGGATAAGCCTTTAAGTGCTTCCTTCACCAATTTCAATTTTTTATACACCCTAAACATAGCAAAACCTTCAACCGGTGTTTGCCAAGCTGCTTCAACAGTAGGAAAAAACTCATCATAATCAACCCAATGATTAAAAAATTTAAATGGCCTACGAACCTTAGGAATGGGGATACCAACATCAACAACCACCGGGGAATGCTCCGAAACTCCAAAAGGAAGAAAATCAGCAAATGAAGTAGCAAAGCTAGAAAGCCAAGTAGCATTTACAAGGGCCCGATCAAGTTTTCTCATAATATGCCCATGAGCCCGAGCATTATGCCAAGTATACATTAACCCGCCAAACCACAAATCTTCAAGCCCGGCGGAGCAGATTACATCGTCAAGCTCTTCCATACATGGAGACCAATCAAGAGAACCACCCTTCCTCTCATGTCGGAAACGGACTGCATTAAAATCACCAAGTACACACCACAGCAAGTCCCGGAACTCATTAGCTCTTTGCCGCAATTCAGCCCACAAGTGTCTTCTCGTAACATAGTCATTAAAACCATACACAAACGAAACATGCATCATACCAGCATCATGTAACGGGGTTAAAGAAACATGAACCACTTGAGGGGAGAAACCAACCACAACCACATTAACAGCCCGTGGGTTCCATAATACCCATATCCGTCCCATATTATCATCCACTTGGTTAACAAAGACCTTCCAATCTTTCATCAATAGCTTCATAATTCTTTCTTTATTTACCTCTTTAACATTAGTCTCAATTATTGCCAAACAATCAACATTGTGAGCACGAACCAGATTACGTACCTCTCGTTGCTTGAGGGAATCATTGAATCCCCTAATATTCCATGAAGCAATCTTAACCATAGAGAATTAAGAAGATAAGTTACCCGAGGCATCCCTACCTCCTCCTTTAGAATCATGCTTCTTTCGATTCAGCTTCTTTTTCCGCTCCACTTCATCTATCATATTAACCTTAAGCATGAGTGGATTATTTATGGAAACGGAGCCACCATCCGAGGTTGGAGAATAATCTACCCCTTCAGTTGCCACGTCACCCTCCTTCCTATTAGAGGACCGAATAGTAACATTTGAGAGGGAATTAACACCGTCCCCTAAAGGAGTTGAAAAATCTTCACTATGCCCTTTACAATTTTCGGCCATTACCTTCGAAGGAACATCAACCTTTTGAGGAACCGGAACAATTGCTAATGCCATTTCAGCATTCAAAGTATCTACATCAGCAAGAGCACCAAAAGAATTACTTGAAGAAGAAGCAGACTTCTCATTCGGCTCCCTTATTGGAGAAGGAGACTTATCCACCACTATCTTCTTACCACGGCGTTTAACTTCTTCCCATCCTTCATCAGCTTGAGTAGAGTCCCCTTTTTGAACCCCTTCTTTTGATGTAGTGGTTTTTTGAGCCCATTCTTGCCTCGTGGTCTTCTTGCAATTCTTGGCAAGATGCCCAAATTCCTTGCATACCAAGCATTTCTTGGGAACCCAATTATACTCGATCCGAATTTCATGAGCAGCCCCATTTTCAAGTTCAATCTCAAATTCATTTGGTAAAGCATCTTCAATCCCAACTTCAATACAAATACGGGCATAAGTAATACGTTTGAGAGATTCTGTCATTTTATCCGCATGCAAAGGTTTCCCCACCAAGCTCGCAATAATACTAAGCCCCTCCTCCGTCCAACACTCCAGAGGAACATTATAAAAATGTACCCAAATGGACACTTTTTTGTAGCCAACTTTGGATAAATTCATACCCACCCTCCACTTTTGAAGAAAAATCGGCCTACCTCCAAAATACCAAGGCCCACCCTCCAAAGTTTCATACATTGTCTGAGAACTAGAAAACCGAAAAAAGAAGAAGCCATGACCATTGCCAAGAACCTCCATAAGACCTTTAGTTCCCCATAATTTATTAGCACCATTCTGAACTAAAGAAAACGGCAATTTGTCCAAGAAAAACCCAACAAGAGTATTCTCCCATCGAGCTTCACCTTTCTTCACAACATGTGCTGGTATTTTAACTTTAAGTTTCCCATCCATGGACGGAGGTTTAACATACTTAAAATTCATACTTTCAGCTTCCTTCCCCTTAACCACATCAGCCCAATTGGGTTTCAATGAATCAACCGCCGTGTCCTTAAGAGAAGAGGACGGAATAAACTCACCCGGTTCTAAATTAGCAGCCCGAGGATCCACTTTACCTTCTTGTTCAAATTCAGCCATATCCGCCCATGAATGTGTAGGAGAGACATGAGAAGAATCAGCAAGGACCACCGCCAAATCAGAAGAATTCTTACTCAAAGGAGAATGTTCATGTACATGATCTGAACGTTCAAGCCCATTAATCCCTTCAATCCGAGGCTCCATCAAAGATAAGGAAGATATCTTCACATCAGCTCCCAGTTCACCAAAGAAAGCAAATGAAGAAGAGGAAGGCAAGCCAACACCAAAGAAAAGGAGCAAAGACACGCCACAAGCTTCATCCAATATGTTTGAGATCTTACAATCATGCAAAGAAGATGAGTGTGCAGAGGAAGACAAAAGCCTAAAGTTGAAGCAAGAGCCAAAGGAAGATGAGGTATCAAACAAGCAAGGGCCGAAGCAAGCAAAAACAACACCAACCTCCTCCCAAGCTCAAGAAAAAAAGTTACTCCTAGACCGTATTCAAAAGCTTAATTTTGCTAAGGAGCAAGCGCTAGCAAGTATCACATTCACCAAGAGGCCAAGCTCTAACTCAAGCAAAACTAGGAAGAAATGAGTCTTATTTTGTTAACCTATCCACTTGGGTTGTAAGTGGATCTATTAAAAGGATAGGTTAGATGGTTTCTTAGCATCTTTTGGATCCTTTATATGAGGTGTGTACCCTTTGGGGTTTGTATCGAGCTAGTTGTAAATCTATATTTTTTGGTAATAAAATACCCGCTTAACTACCAAAAAAAAAAAAAAAAAAAAAAAAAATCTCGAGTAGACCCAACGGGATAAGAGAATGTATTACTACCCCTCAATTCTCCATATCTATGAATGGAGTACTTGAAGGGTTCTTTCATGGTGCTAAAGGCCTTCGCCAAGGTGATCCACTTTCCCCTTATCTCTTTCTCATTGCCATGGAGTTCTTCACAAGATTATTCAACAAGAAGATTGAAGGAAGTGAATTTACTTACCACCCGACGTGCATGGTTCCCCAAATCAATCACATATGCTTTGCAGATGACTTATTCATTCTTTGTACTCCTAATGATATCTCTTTTCAGATTGTTCATCAAGCCCTCCAAGAATTTCACAAATATTCGGGATTGCAGCCCAATGGGACCAAAAGCAAAGTCTACATGGCAGGTGTTAGCAACCAAAGAAAACTCCAACTATGCTCAATACTCGGATTCCAGCTTGGAGAGCTTCCCGTGAAGTACCTAGGTGTTCCACTCATCTCAACAAAGCTAAAGTATGAAGACTGCATAGAGCTCATTGACAAGGTCACCAAGAAAGTCAAGAGTTGGACTGCAAAATGCCTATCCTATGCGGGTAGATTGGTTCTAATCAAATCTGTTCTGTTCAGTTTGCAAGTTTATTGGAGCATCCACTTTATACTCCCAAAAAGAATTTGCAATGCCATAGAACAAGTCCTAAGGAGATACCTATGGTCGGGTACTGAGCTAAAACAATGGGGAAGCAAGGTTGCATGGAATGAAATTTGCAAGCCAAAGAAGGAAGGAGGTCTAGGAATAAGGAGACTCGAAGAATGGAACAAAGCATCCATGATGAGGCACATTTGGGCACCATGCACTAAAAGGTCTTCCCTTTAGGTTGAATGGTGTCACATTAACCTCCTTAAGGGGAAATGTTTTTGGGAGATCAAGAAGCCATCCGATTGCTCATGGACTTGGGGGAAACTACTCAAACTTAGAGAGGAGGTCATTCGCTTATCCAAATATAAGGTCGGGCAAGGTAACTCAATTTCTTTATGGTACTCAAATTGGCATCCTCTTGGGCCTTTAATTCCTAAATATGGTCCTAGGATTGCCTATGATGCGGGGCTACCTACAAATGCAAGGGTAGACCGAATAGTTGCAAATGGGGAATGGAAGTGGCCTTTTTTTTTTTGGTAAGTAATGGAAGTGGCCTTTTCCTTGCACTTGGGAGTTAAGGGAAATAATCCTTGAGCATCCTCCTAACTACAAACCGAGCACCACCCTGGAAGATAAGCTTATATGGAGTGTTTCCAAGAATGAAGTATATGGTGTAGCCGCAACATGGAATGCCATCCACGAAAAAAGCAACAAGGTACCTTGGCATCACTTGATTTGGTTCAATCAACATATTCCTAGACATAGTTTCATTCTTTGGCTTGCCATTAGAGAAAGACTTTACACAAAAGATAGAATGGTTAATTGGGGAATGAGCATTGATCCAACTTGTGTATTATGTGGAAATGAACTTGAAACCGTGGATCATATTTTCTTCAAGTGCACACTTGCGGCTGAGTTGAGAACCATCATTCTAAGGAAATGCTCTATTGTCAAACCAACACAACCTTGGAAAAGGGAAGTTGCTTGGGCCATGGGCAAATTTAGTGGGAAGCAACCCTGCCGTGTGCTCTATAAGCTTGCTTGGGCCGGTTTGGTTTATCACATTTGGGAAGAAAGGAACAAGAGAATCTTCAAAGGGCAATCTACACCTATGGCAGCCATTGTCCATGGAATCCAAAATGAAGTTAGAAGAAAGTTATCCCAATCTCATGTCATGTTGGCTAATGTAAATTCTATTTTGCTTAATAGTTAGGGAATCCACTAGTTGTTATGTAATTGCACCACGGGGGAATGCCCCCAAGACATTGTACATAATTTCCCGTTAATCCAAAATATGCTTACTTACCAAAAAAAAAAAAAGGGCCAAAAATTGGCGCTCAGGTGTCCAATTAAAATGATATTTGTCTCCATTCTTGTATTTTTACACGATCTACGAATCCAAATTAAAAATGGCTTTAACTTGGCATTCAAGTGTCTGGTTAGAGCAATATTTTTGTATCTTTTTGGTATTTCTACGTGATCTGTCTATCGAAATTAAAAACGACCAAAACTTGGCCTCGAGTGTCCTATTACAATGATATTTGTTTTCATTTACTATATTTTTACACGATCTACGAGTCCAAATTAGAAACGGCTATAACTTGCCACTCGAGTGTCTGGTTAGAGTAATATTTTTGTTAACTTTTTGTCTTTTTACGTGATCTGCGCATTAAAATTAAAAACGATCGAAACTTGGTCGGGTGTCCGATTACATTGATATTTGTCTTCGTTTTTTGTATTTTTACGTGATCTACGAATGCAAATTGAAAAACGGTTATAACTTAGTGCTCGGGCGTCTGGTTAGAGTAATATTTTTGTTCATTTATTATTTTTTTATGTGATCAGCGCATTTAAATTTAAAACAACAAAAACTTGGTGCTCGGGTGTCTGATTACAATGATATTTGTCTTCATTTTTTGTATTTTTACACGATCTACGAATCAAAATTAAAAACGGCTATACCTTGGCGCTCGAGTGTTTGGTTAGAGTAATATTTTTGTTAACTTTTTGTCTTTTTACGTGATCTGCGCATTAAAATTAAAAACGACCGAAACTTGGTCAGCTGTCCGATTATATTGATATTTGTCTTCATTTTTTGTATTTTTACGCGATCTACGAATGCAAATTAAAAATGGCTATAACTTGGTGCTCGGGCGTCTGGTTAGAGTAATATTTTTGTTCATTTATTATTTTTTTTCGTGATCAGCGCATTTAAATTTAAAACAACAAAAACTTGGTGCTTGGGTGTCTGATTACAATGATATTTGTTTTCATTTTTTGTATTTTTACACGATCTACGAATCAAAATTAAAAACGGCTATAACTTGGCGCTCGGGTGTCTGGTTAGGGTAACATTTTTTTAATATTTTGTATTTTTACGTAATTTGTGCATTTAAATTTAAAACGGCCAAAACATGGCACTCGGGTGTCTGATTACAATGATATTTATCTCCATTTACTGTATTTTTACGCAATCTACGAATCCAAATTGAAAACAGCGATAACTTGACGCTCGGGTGGCGCTCGGGTGTCTAGTTAGAGCAATATTTTTGTTTATTTTTTGTATTTCTACGTGATCTGTGTATCGAAATTAAAAACGGCCAAAACTTTGCTCTCGAGTGTTCGATTACAATGATATTTGCTTTTATTTACTATATTTTTACGCGATCTACAAGTCCAAATAAGAAACGGCTATAACATGGCACTCGGGTGTCCGGTTAGAGTTATATTTTTGTTCATTTTTTGTATTTTTACGTAATCTGCGCATTAAAATTAAAAAGGGCCAAAACTTGGCTCTCAAGTGTCCGATAACAATGATATTTGTTTTTATCTTTTATATTTTTATGCGATATAGGAGTCCAAATTAGAAACGGCTATAACTTGGCACTCGGGTGTCCGGTTACAGTAATATTTTCATTCATTTTTTGTAATTTTACGTGATCTGCTTAAAAAAATTGAAGACGGCCAAAAGTTACCGTTCGGATGTCCGATTACAATGATATTCGCCTTCTTTTTTTGTATTTTTATGCGATCTACGAGTCCAAATAAAAAACGGCTATAACATGGTGCTTGGGTGTCTGGTTAGAGTAATATTTTTGTTCATTTTTTGTATTTTTCCGTGATCTGCACATTTAAATTAAAAAGGGCCAAAATTTGGCGCTCAGGTGTCCAATTACAATGATATTTGTCTCCATTTCTTATATTTTTACGCAATCTACGAATCCAAATTAAAAACGGCTTTAACTTGGCGTTCAAGTGTCTGGTTAGAGCAATATTTTTGTATGTTTTTGGTATTTCTACGTGATCTGTCTATTGAAATTAAAAACGACCAAAACTTGGCCCTCGAGTGTCCGATTACAATGATATTTGTTTTCATTTACTATATTTTTACGCGATCTACGAGTCCAAATTAGAAACGGCTATAACTTGGCACTCGAGTGTCTTGTTAGAGTAATATTTTTGTTAACTTTTTGTCTTTTTACGTGATCTGCGCATTAAAATTAAAAACGACCAAAACTTGGTCGGGTGTCTGATTACATTGATATTTGTCTTCATTTTTTGTATTTTTATGCGATCTACGAATGCAAATTAAAAACAGCTATAACTTGGTGCTCGGGCGTCTAGTTAGAGTAATATTTTTGTTCATTTATTGTTTCTTTACGTGATCAGCGCATTTAAATTTAAAACAACAAAAACTTGGTGCTCGGGTGTCTGATTACAATGATATTTGTTTTCATTTTTTGTATTTTTACACGATCTACGAATCAAAATTAAAAACGGCTATAACCTGGCGCTCAGGTGTCTAGTTAGAGTAACATTTTTTTCATATTTTGTATTTTTACATGATTTGCGCATTTAAATTTAAAACGGCCAAAACATGGCACTCGGGTGTCCGATTACAATGATATTTGTCTCCATTTACTGTATTTTTATGTAATCTACGAATCCAAATTAAAAACAGCGATAACTTGACGCTCGGGTGGCACTCGGGTGTCTAGTTAGAGCAATATTTTTGTTTATTTTTGTATTTCTATGTGATCTGTGTATCGAAATTAAAAACGGCCAAAACTTTGCTCTCGGGTGTTCGATTACAATGATATTTGCTTTTATTTACTATATTTTTACGTGATCTACGAGTCCAAATAAGAAACGGCTATAACATGGCACTCAGGTGTCCGGTTAGATTTATATTTTGTTCATTTTTTGTATTTTTACGTAATCTGCGCATAAAATTAAAAACGGCCAAAACTTGGCTCTCAGGTGTCCGATTACAATGATATTTATTTTTATCTTTTATATTTTTATGCGATCTACGAGTCCAAATTAGAAACGGCTATAACTTGGCACTCGGGTGTCCGGTTACAGTAATATTTTTATTCATTTTTTGTAATTTTACGTGATCTGCTTAATAAAATTAAAGACGGCCAAAAGTTGGCGCTCGGGTATCCGATTACAATGATATTTGTCCTCATTTTTTGTATTTTTACGCAATCTACGAATCCAAATTAAAAATAGCTATAACTTGGCGCTCGGGTGTCTGGTTAGAGTAATATTTTTGTTCATTTTTTGTATTTTTACGTGATTTGAACATTTAAATTTAAAACGGCCAAAACTTGGTGGTCGGGTGTTCGATTACAATGATATTTGTTTTCATTTTTTATATTTTTACGCAATCTACGAATCCAAATTAAAAATGACTATAACTTGGCACTCAGGTGTCTGGTTAGAGTAATATTCTTTTTTCATTTTTTGTATTTTTCTGTGATCTGCGCATTTAAATGAAGAACAGCCAAAACTTGGCGTTCAGGTGTCTAGTTATAATGATATTGGTCTCCATTTTTTGTATTTTTACGCGATCTACGTATCCAAATTAAAACGGCTATAACTTGGCGCTTGGGTGTCTGGTTAGAGCAATATTTTTTATTATTTTTTGTAGTTCTACGTGATCTGTGTATTGAAATTAAAAACGACCAAAACTTGGCGCTCGGGTGTCCAATTACAATGATATTTATTTTTATTTACTATATTTTTATGCGATCTACGAGTCCAAATTACAAACGGCTATAGCTTAGCACTCGGGTGTCCGGTTAGAGTAATATTTTTCTTCATTTTTTGTAATTTTACATGATCTACGCATTCAAATTAAAAACGGCCAAAACTTAGCGCTCAAGTGTTCGATTACAATGATATTTATCTTCATTTTTTGTATTTTTACGCGATCTACGAATCGAAATTAAAAACGGCTATAACTTGGCGCTCGGGCGTTTGGTAAGAGTAATATTTTTGTTCATTTTGTGTATTCTTACGTGATCTACGCATTTGAATTTAAAATAGCCAAAACTTGGCACCAAGGGTCTGATTACAATGATATTTTCCTTCATTTTGTGTATTTTTACGTGATCTACGAATCCAAATAAAAATGGCTATAACTTAGCGCTCGAGTGTCTGGTTAGAGTAATATTTTTGTTCATTTTTTGTATTTTTACGTGATCTGTGCATTTAAATTTAAAACAGCAAAAACTTGATGCTCGGGTGTTTGATTACAATGATATTTGTCTTCATTTTTTGTATTCTTACGCGATCTACGAATCTAAATAAAAAAGGACTATAACTTGGCGCTTGGGTGTCTGGTTATAGTAATATTTTTTTTCCATGTTTTGTATTTTTAAGTGATTTGCGCATTTAAATTAAAAACAGGCAAAACTTGGCACTCGGGTGTCCGATTACAATGATATTTGTTTTTATTTACTATATTTTTATGCAATCTACAAGTCCAAATTACAAACGGCTATAACTTGGCACTCGGGTGTCCGGTTAGAGCAATAGTTTTTTTTTTATTTTTTGTATTGTTTTGTGAGCTGTGCATTAAAATTATGAATGGCCAAAACTTGGCGCTCGGGTAACCAATTACAATCATATTTGCTTTTATTATCTATATTTTTACGCGATCTACGAGTCCAAATTAAAAACGGCTATAACTTGGCACTCGGGTCTCCGGTTAGAGTAATATTTTTGTTCATTTTCGTATTTTTACGTGATCTATGCATTAAAATTAAAAACAGCCAAAACTTGGCGCTTGGGTGTTCGATTACAATGATATTTATTTTTATTTTCTATATTTTTACGCGATCTACGAGTCCAAATTAGAAACAGCTATAACTTGGCACTCGGGTGTCCAGTTAGAATAATATTTTTGTTCATTGTTTGTAATTTTACGTGAACCACTCAATAAAATTAAAAACGGCCAAAATTTGGCGCTTGGGTGTCTGATTACAATGATATTTGTCTTCATTTTTTGTATTTATACACGATCTACGAATCCAAATTAAAAATGCCTATAACTTAGCGCTCGGGTGTCTAGTTAGAGTAATATTTTTGTTCATTTTTTGTATTTTCATGTGATCTGCGCATTTTAAATTTAAAACGGCCAAAACTTGGTAGTCGGGTATTCGATTAAAATCATATTTATTTTCATTTCTTATCTTTTTACGCGATCTACAAATCCAAATTAAAAACGGTTATAACTTGGCGCTCGGGTGTCTGGTTGGAGTAATATTCTTTTTTCATTTTTTGTATTTTTCCGTGATCTGCGCATTTAAATGAATAACGGCCAAAACTTGGCGCTTGGGTGTCTGGTTACAATGATATTTGTCTCCATTTTTTGTATTTTTACGCGATCTACGAATCCAAATAAAAAACGGCTATAACTTGGCCCTCGAGTGTCTGGTTAGAACAATATTTTTGTTTATTTTTTGTATTTCTACGTGATTTGGGTATCGAAATTTAAAACGGCCAAAACTTGGCACTCGGGTGTCCAATTACAATGGTATTTGTTGTTATTTACTATATTTTTATGCGAACTACGAGTCCAAATTACAAACGGCTATAGCTTGGCACTCGGGTGTCCGGTTAGAGTAATGTTTTTGTTCATTTTTTGTAGTTTTACGTGATCTACGCATTCAAATTAAAAAGGGCCAAAACTTGCCGCTCAGGTGTCCGATTACAATGATATTTATCTTCAATTTTTATATTTTTACGTAATCTACGAATCGAAATTAAAAACGGCTATAACTTGGCGCTCGGGTGTCTAGTTAGAGTAATATTTTTGTTCATTTTGTGTATTCTTACGTGATCTGTGCATTTGAATTTCGAACAACCAAAACTTGGTGCCGGAGGTCTGATTACAATGATATTTGCCTTCATTTTTTATATTTTTACGCAACCTATGAATCCAAATAAACACGGCTATAACTTGGCACTCGTGTGTCTAGTTAGAGCAATATTTTTCTTAATTTTTTGTGTTTTTACATGATCTGTGTATCGAAATGAAAAACGGCCAAAACTTGGTGCTCGGGTGTCTAATTACAATGATATTTGTCTTCATTTTTTTTATTTTTACGCGATTCACGAATCTAAATTAAAAATGGTTGTAACTTGGCACTCGAGTGTCTGGTTAGTGTAAAAGTTTTGTTCATTTTTTGTAGTTTTTCGTGCTCTGCGGATTTAAATTAAAAATGGCCAAACTTGGTGCTCGGGTGTCCGATTTCATCGATATTTGTCTTCATTTTTTGTATTTTTATGCGATCTACGAATCCAAATTAGAAACGGCTATGACTTGGCGCTCGGGTGTTTGTTTCGAGTAATATTATTTTTTATTTTTTGTATTTTTACGTGATCCGCGCATGTAAATTAAAAACGGCCAAAACCTGGCGCTCGAGTGTTCGATTACAATGATATTTGTCTTTATTTTTTGTATTTTTACGCAAGCTACGAATTTAAATTAGAAACAGATATAACTGGGAGCTCGGGTGTCTGGTTAGAGTAATAGTTTCATTCGTTTTTTGTATTTTTACATGATCTGCGCATTTAAATTAGAAACAGCCAAAACTTGGCGCTCAGGTGTTCGATTAGAATGATATTTGTCTTCATTTTTTGTACTTTTATGCGATATACGAATCTGAGTTAAAATAAGAAATAACTTAGTGCTAGGGTGTTTGGTTAGAGTACAATTTTTGTTCATTTTTTGTATTTTTACATAATCCGCATATTTTTTTTTGGTAGTTAAGCGGGTATTTTATTACCAAAAAATATAGATTTACAACTAGCTCAATATAAACCCCAAAGGGTACACACCTCATATAGAGGATCCAAAAGATGTTAAGAAACCATCTAACCTATCCTTTTAATAGATCCACTTACAGCCCAAGTGGATAGGTTAACAAAATAAGACTCATTTCTTCCTAGTTTTGTTTGAGTTAGAGCTTGGCCCCTTGGTGAGTGTGATACTTGCTAGCGCTTGCTCCTTAGCAAAATTAAGCTTTTGAATACGGTCTAGGAGTAATTTTTTTTCCCGAGCTTGGGAGGAGGTTGGTGTTGTTTTTGCTTGCTTCGGCCCTTGCTTGGTTGATACCTTATCTTCCTTCAGCTCTTTTTGACTATGAAAGTGGGGAATGGTAAGCATACATCTTTATGGTTTGATGCTTGGATGACAAGGGGTCCAATTTGTTCTTCTCCAACTGCTAGGGTAATCTATGATTCGGGTTTGCCTAAGGATGCTATGGTGGATAGAATTATATCAGGTAATAGATGGTGTTGGCCTGTTGCAAATTCCCCACTATTACTGGACCTTAAAAGGGAAACTGAGGACCTGTCGCCTCCTAATTCTTCTTGTGATGATGTGTTGCTTTGGGATAAAGAGCAAAAGGTTTTCTCCACTAAGGCTGTTTGGAACTCTTTGAGAGTTTCCACTCCACCCGTGAGGTGGTTCAAGGTAGTATGGTTTAAATTTCACATTCCTAGTCATGCTTTCATTCTTTGGCTGGCGGTTAGGAGGAAACTTGCTACCCAGGATAGGCTTCTATCTTTTGGCATGATTTCTACTATGAGATGTTTGTTCTATGGAACGTTATGTGAAGATCATGATCACTTGTTTTTCAATTGTTCGTTCACTTGCCGAATACGGAAATCTTTATTGACTATTTCAGGGTTGCAACATTCACCTAGTGATTGGGACGGTGTTATTACTTGGGCCTCTATTGTTTGTAAAGGCTCCACTTTACTTTCTTTTATTGGTAGGCTCACACTTGCTGCCTCGGTTTACGTGATTTGGCGGGAAAGGAATAGGAGACAACATGAACAGCAGTTCCAAGATGAGGTGACCCTCCTTAGTTCTACCAAGGATTTGGTAAGATTGCGGCTTATGGATTGTTCGGGGTTTCCAAAAACAAATCAGAATTGCCTTCTTCTTCACCAGTGGAATCTTCCTCAATCTATTATTGAATAGTTTTTTTGGTGTTTCTCTTCCTACATTTTATGATTCTATGTCAGAGAGTGCATTGATGTTAAGAGTTGAGATATGCTCCTGAATTTTTGTTTGCTATTTTTTCACTTGGGGTTTTCATGCTTATATTTGTAGGAGTGATTGGTGATTGATTTGTCCAGGGGTATGCCCCTGTGTATTTGTACATGAACTTCTAATTTTTTGATTAATACATTTACTTTTACCTTTCAAAAAAAAAAATCCTCTTTGCATGATTGTAAGATCTCAAACATATTGGATGAAGCTTGTGGCGTGTCTTTGCTCCTTTCCTTTGGTGTTGGAATGCTTTTATCCTTCTTCTTTTTCACTTGTTGCCACTCTTTCTCTTCATGCTGCTCCTTGACTTTCCATTCTTGCTTAATGAGCTTGGTGTCTTGTTTAGGCTCAATTGGACATGCCAATGTAGAATGACCAAAAGTCTTGCAATTTCCACACCTTTTAGGACTGACTCCAAGGGACTTCTACCTTTATCTCAAAAGGACTACCATATCCCAAATTCAACTTGAAGGACTTAGGAATGTCCTTCTCAACTTGAACTTCGATGCAAATTTTGGCAAAAGTGAGCCTTGTCTTCTTCTGCGTATACTCATCCAGGAATAAAGGCTTGCCAATAACACTTGCTACATAACTCAACCCCTCATCTGACCAAAGCTCCAAAGGTACATTATAGAATTTAACCCAAATGGGAATGGTTGAGAACTCTTCTTTAGTTAAATGCATACCCGGATGCCATCTTTTAATGAGAATTAGCCGATTACCACAGTAATATGGGCCTCCTTCTAAAATTTTCTTCAAAGCATCTTCATTCTTAACATTAAAAATGTAGAAACCATTATCAAGAGTGACAACTTCTTTAAGCTCTTCTGCCCAAATTTTCTTTGCCCAAGTTGTTATGTAGTGGAAGGAATTCCTTTTATCAGGCATAATCCGCATATTTAAATTAAAAACGGTCAAAACTTGGCGCTCGGGTGTCCGATCACAATGATATTTGGCTTTATTTTTTGTATTTCTACGCGATATACGAATCCAAATTAAAAACGGCTATAACTTGGCACTCGGGTAGTTAGAGTGATATTTTTGTTCATTTTTTGTATTTTTACGCGATCTACGCATTTGAATTTTAAACGGCCAAAACTTGGTGCTCGGGTGTCCGATTACAATGATATTTATCTTTATTTTTTGTATTCTTACGTGATCTAGGAATCAAAATTAAAAACGGCTATAAGTTGGCGCCTGTGTGTCTGGTTAGAGTAATATTTTTGTTCATTTTTTGTATTGTTCGTGATCTGTGCATTTAAATATAAAACGGCCAAAACTTGGTAATTGGGTGTCCGATTACAATGATATTTTTCTTCATTTTTTGTATTTTCGCACGATCTACGAATCCAAATTAAAAACACCTACAACTGGGCGCTCGGGTGTCTGGTTAGAGTTATACTTTTCTTCATTTTTTGTATTTCTACGTGATCAGTGCATTTAAATTAAAAACGACTAGAACTTGGTGCTCGGTTGTCCAATTACGAAGAGATTTATCTTCTTTTTTTGTATTTTCACGCAATCTACGAATCCAAATTAAAAACGGCTATAACTTGGCGCTCGATTGTCTGGTTAGAGTAAATTATCGTTCAATTTTTGTATTTTTACGTGATCTGTGCATTTAAATTTAAAACGGCCAAAACTTGGTGCTCGGGTGTCCAATTACAATGATATTTACCTTCATTTTTTTTTATTTTTACACGATCTACGAATCCAAATTATAAACGCCTATAACTTGGCACTCAGGTGTTTGGTTAGAGAAATAATTTTGTTCATTTTTTGTATTTTAATGTGATCTGCACATTTAAATTAAAAATGGCCAAAACTTGGTGGTCGAGTGTTTGATTACAATGGTATTTACCTTCATTTTTTGTATTTTTACGCGATCTACGAATTCAAATAAAAAACGGCTATAAGTTGGCACTCGGGTGTTTGGTTTTAGTAATATTTTTGTTCATTTTTTTTATTTTTCCATGATCTACGCATTTAAATTAAAAACGGCCAAAACTAGGTGCTCGAGTATCCGATTATAATGATATTTGTCTTTGTTTTTTGTATTTTTACGCGATCTACGAGTCAAAATTAAAAACGGCTATAAGTTGGCGCCCGGGTGTCTAGTTAGAGAATTATTTTTGTTCATTTTTTGTATTGTTCATAACCTGTGCATTTAAATTTAAAACAGCCAAAACTTAGCACTCGAGTGTCCGATGACAAAGATATTTGTCTTCATTTTTTGTATTTTTACGTGATCTACGAATCTAAATTAAAAACGGATACAACTTGGTGCTTAGGTGTTTGGTTAGAGTAATATTATCGTTCAATTTTTTTATTTTTAGGTGATCTGTACATTTAAATTAAAAAGGGCCAAACTTTGGTGCTCGGGTGTCCGATTACAGTGATATTAGTCATTTGTTTCTAATTTTTATGCGATCTACGAATCCAAATTAAACACGGCTATAACTTGGTGCTCGGGCATCTGGTTAGAGTAATATTTTTGTTCATTTTTTGTATTTTCATGTGATCTGCTCATTTAAATTTAAAATAGCCAAAACTTGGTGCTCGAGGGTCTGATTACAATGATATTTGTCTTCATCTTTTGTATTTTTACGCGATCTACGATTCCAAATAAAATCAGCTATAACTTGGCCCTCGGGTGTCTGGTTAGAGTAATATTTTTGTTCATTTTTTGTATTTTTACGTGATCTGCGTATTTAAATTAAAAACGGCCAAAACTTGGTGCTCGGTCGTCCGATTAAAATAATATTTATCTTCAATTTTCGTATTTTTACACGATCTACGAATCAAAATTAAAAATGGCTATAACTCGGCGCTCAGGTGTCTGGTTAGAGTAATATTTTAGTTCATTTTTTGTATTTTTACGTATTCTGCGCATTTAAATTTAAAACAGCCAAAACATGTTACTCGGGGGTCTGATTATAAGGATATTTGTCATCATTTTTTGTATTGTTACGCGATATATGAATTCAATTAAAAACGATTATAGCTTCTCACTCGGGTGTCTGGTTAGAGTAATATTTTTGTTCTTTTTTTGTATTTTTACGTGATCTACGTATTTAAATTACAAACGGCCAAAACTTGGTGCTTATGCGTCTGATTATAATGATATATGTACTCAATTTTTGTATTTTTACACGATCTATGAATCAAAATTAAAAAGGGCTATAACTTGGCGCTCGGGCGTCTCGTTAGAGTAATATTTTGGTTTATTTTTTGTATTTCAACGTGATCTGCGCATTTAAATTAAACACGACCCGAACTTTGTGCTCAAGTATCCGATTACAATGATACTTGTCTTATTTTTTTGTATTTTTATGTGATCTAGGAATCCAAATTAAAAACGGCTATAACTTGGAGCCTGTGTGTCTTGTTAGAGTAGTATTTTTGTTCATTTTTTGTATTTTTACATGATTTGTGCATCGAAATTAAAAAAGGTCAAAACTTGGCGCTCAGGTGGCCCGATTACAATGATATTTGTCTTCATTTTTTTATATTTTTACGTGATCTGCGCATTTAAATTTAAAACGGCCAAAATTTGGTACTCGGATGTCCGATTACAATGATATTTTTCTTTATTTTTTTTTTTATTTTTATGCGATCTACAAATTCAAATAGAAAACGGCTATAACTTGACGCTTAGGTGTCTAGTTAGAGTAATATTTTTGTTCATTTTTTGTATTTTTCTGTGATCTACATATTTAAATTAAAAAGGGCCAAAATTTGGTGCTCGGCTGTCCGATTACAATGACATTTGTCTTCATTTTTTGTATTTTTACGCATTCTACGACTCCAAATTAAAAATGCCTATAACTTGGCGCTCAGGTGTTTGGTTAGAGTAATATTTGTTTTATTTTTTTTATTTTTGCGTGATCTGCTTTAAATTAAAAGCGACTAAAACTTGGCACTCCGGTTTTCTATTACAACGATATTTGTCTTCATTTTTTCAAATTTTTAAGCAATCTACGAATCCAAAATAAAAATGGCTATAACTTGGTTCTCGGGTGTCTGGTTAGAGTAATATTTTTGTTCATTTGTTTTTTATATTTACGTTGTCTGCGCATTTAAATTTAAAACAGCCAAAACGTGATACTCGAGAGCCTGATTACAATGATATTTGTCTTCAATTTTTGTATTTTTACGTGATTTGCGTATTTAAATTAAAAAGGGCCAAAACTTGGTGCTCGGGCGTCTGATTACAATAATATTTATCTTCAATTTTTGTATTTTTACGCGATCTACGAATCAAAATTAAAAACGGCTATAACTTGGCGCTCGGGCACCTGGCTAGAGTATTATTTTTGTTCTTTTTTTGTATTTCAACGTGATCTGCGCATTTAAACAAAAAACGGCTAGAACTTGGTCCTCGGGTGTCCAATTGCAATGATATTTGTCCTTATTTTTTGTATTTTTATGCGATCTACGAATCCAAGTTAAAAACGGCCCTAACTTGGCGCTTGTGAGTCTGGTTAGAGCAATATTTTTGTTCTTTTTCTTATTCTTACGTGATCTGTGTATTGAGATTAAAAATGGTAAAAACTTAGTGCTCGGTTGTCCGATTAAAATGATATTTGTCGGCATTTATTATATTTTTATGCGATTTACGAATCCTAATTAAAAATGGCTAGAAGTTGGCACTCGAGTGTCTGGTTAGAGCAATATTTTTGTTCATTTTTTGTATTTTAATGTGATCTGCACATTTAAATTAAAAATGACCAAAAGTTGGTGCTCCGGTGTCCGATTACAACCATATTTGTCTTCATTTTTTGTATTTTTATGCGATCTATGAATCCAAATTAAAAATGGCTATAACTTGGCGCTCGGGTGTCTGGTTAGAGTAATATTTTTGTTCATTTTTTGTATTTTTACGTGATTTGTGTATTTAAATTAAAAACGGCCAAAACATGGTGTTCGGGTGACCGATTACAATTATATTTTTGTTCAATTTTTAAATTTCTACGCTATCTACGAATTAAAATTAAAAATGGCTGTAACTCGGCCCTTGGGCGCCTAGTTAGAGTAATATTTTTGTTTATTTTATGTATTTTAACGTGATTTGCACATTTAAATTTAAAACGGCCAGAACTTGGAGCTCGGATGTCCGATTACAATGATATTTATCTTCATTTTTTGTATTTATATGCGATCTACGAATCCAAATTAAAAACGGCTATAACTTGGCACTCGGGCGTCTGGTTAGAGTAATATTTTAGTTCATTTTTTATATTTTTACGTGATCTGCACATTTAAATTTAAAACAGCCAAAACTTGTTGCTCAGGGGTCTGATTACAATGATATTTGTCTTCATTTTTTGTATTGTTATGCGATCCATGAATTCAAATAAAAAACGGTTATAGCTTCTCACTCGGTTGTCTGGCTAGAGTACTATTTTTGTTCATTTTTTGTATTTTTACGTGATCTGCGTATTTAAATTAAAACCGCCAAAACTTGGTGCTCGGGCATCCGATTACAATGATATTTGTACTCAATTTTTGTATTTTTACACAATCTACGAATCAAAATTAAAAACGGCTATAACATGGCGCTTGAGCGTCTCGTTAGAGTAATATTTTTATTCATTTTTTGTATTTTAACATGATCTGCGCATTTAAATTAAACACAGCCTGAACTTTATGCTCGGGTGTCTGATTACAATGATAATTGTCTTCTTTTTTTGTATTTCTATGTGATCTATGAATCCAAATTAAAAACGGCTATAACTTGGCACCCGTGTGTCTGCTTAGAGCAATATTTTTGTTCATTTTTGTATTTTTACGTGATTTGTGTATCGAAATTAAAAACGATCAAAACTTGGCACTCGGGTGGCCGATTACAATGATATTTGTCTTCATTTTTCTGTATTTTTACGTGATCTGCGCATTTAAATTTAAAACGGCCAAAATTTGGTGCTTGGGTGTCCGATTACAATGATATTTGTCTTCATTTTTTTTTATTTTTACATGATCTATGAATTCAAATAAAAAACGGCAATAACTTGGCGCTCGAGTGTCTGGTTAGAGTAATATTTTTGTTCATTTTTTGTATTTTTCCTTGATCTGTGCATTTTTTGTATTTTTACGTGATCTGCATGTTTAAATTTAAAATAGCCAAAATTTGGCGCTAGGGGTTCTAATTGCAATGATATTTGTCTTCATTTTTTGTATTTTTACGCGATCTACAAATCCAAATAAAAAATAGCTATAACTTGACGCTCGGGTGTCTGGTTAGAGTAATATTTTTTTTTTTTTTTGGTAAGTATGGTTGGAGTAATATTATTGTTCATTTTTTGTATTTTTACATTATCTGTGTATTTAAATTCAAAACGACCAAAACTTGGTGCTTGGGCGTCCAATTGCAATGTTATTGTCTTCAATTTTTGTATTTTTACATGATCTACGAATTAAAATTAAAAACGGCTATAACTTCGGGTGCCTGCCTAGAGTATTATTTTTGTTCATTTTTTGTATTTTAATGTGATCTGCGCATTTAAATTAAAAATGGCCAGAACCTGGTGCTTGGGTGTTCGATTACAATGGTATTTGTTTTTATTTTTTGCACTTTTACGCGATCCATGCATCTAAGTTAAAAACAGCTATAACTTGGTGCTCGTGAGTCTGGTTAGAGCAATATTTCTGTCATTTTTTTTATTTTTACATGATCTGTGTATCGAAATAAAAAACGGTCAAAACTTGGCACTCGGGTGTCCGATTACAATGATATTTGTCTTCATTTTTTGCATTCTTACTCGATCTACGAATCCAAATTAAAAACGGTTATAACTTGCTGCTTGGTTGTCTAGTTAGAGTAATATTATTGTTCATTTCTTGTATTCTTACATGATCTGTGCATTTAAATTTAAAACGACCAAAAATGGTGGTCGGGTGTCCGATTACAATGATATTTGTCTTCATTTTTTATATTTTTACGCGATCAATAAATCCAAATTAAAAATGGCTATAACTTGGCGCTCGGGTGTCTGGTTAGAGTAATAGTTTTTTTTCATTCTGTGTATTCTTTTGTGAACTGCACATTTAAATTAAAAAAGGCCAAAACTTGGCGCTCGGGTGTCCGATTGCAATGATATTTGCCTCCATTTCTTGTATCTTTACGCGATATACGAATCAAAATTAAAGACGGCGATAACTTGGCGCTCGGGTGTTCGATTACAATGATATTTGTCTTCTTTTTTTGTATTTTTACGTGATCTAAAAATCTAAATTAAAAAAGGCTATAACTTGGCGCTCGTGGTCTGGTTGGAGCAATATTTTTGTTCATTTTTTTTATTTTTATGTGATATATGTATCGAAATTAAAAACGGTCAAAACTTGGTGCTCAGGTGTCCAATTACAATGACATTTGTCTTCATTTTTTGTATTTTTATGCGATCTACGAATCGAATTTAAAAACGGCAATAACTTGGTGCTCGGGCGTCTGGTTAGAGTAATATATTTGTTCATTTTTTGTTTTTTTACGTGATCTGCGTATTTAAATTAAAAACGGCCAAAACTTAGTTCTCGGGCGCCCGATTACAATGATATTTGTCTTCAATTTTTGTATTTTTACTCGATCTACGAATCAAAATTAAAAACGGTTATAACTTGACGCTCGGCCGTTTGGTTAGACTAATATTTTTGTTCATTTTTTGTATTCTAACGTGATCTGCGCATTTAAATTAAAGACGGCCCAAACTTTGTGCTCGGGTGTCCGATTACAATGATATTTGTCTTGTTTTTTTGTATTTTTATGTGATCTACGAATCCAAATTAAAAACGGCTATAACTTGGAGCCCGTGTGTCTGGTTAGAGCAGTATTTTTGTTCATTTTTTGTATTTTTACATGATTTGTGTATCGAAATTAAAAAATGTCAAAACTTGGTGCTCAGGTGACCGATTACAATGATATTTCTCTTCATTTTTTTGTATTTTTACGTGATCTGCGCATTTAAATTTAAAACAACCAAAATTTGGTGCTCGGGTGTCCGATTACAGTGATATTTATCTGCATTTTTTTTACTTTTACGCGATCTACAAATTCAAATAAAAAACGGCAATAACTTGGCGCTTGGGTGTTTGGTTAGAATAATATTTTTGTTCATTTTTTGTATTTTTCCTTGATTTGTGTATTTAATTTAAAAACAGCCAAAATTTGGTGCTCGGGTGTCCGATTTCAATGACATTTGTCTTTATTTTTTGTATTTTTACATGTTCTATGACTCTAAATTAAAAACGGCTATAACTTGGCACTTGGGTGTCTCGTTAGAGTAATATTTGTTTTATTTTTTGTATTTTTTCATGATATGCGCATTTAAATTAAAAGTGACTAAAACTTGGCGTTCCGGTGTCTAGTTAGAGTAATTATTTGGTTCATTTTTTGTATTTTTTTTACGTGATCCGCGCATGTAAATTAAAAATGGCCAAAACCTGGCACTCGGGTATCCGATTACAATGATATTTATCTTTATTTTTTGTATTTTTATGCGATCTACGAATCTAAATTACAAACAGTTATAACTTGGCGCTCGGGTGTCTGGCTAGGGTAATATTTTCATTCATTTTTTGTATCTTTACATGGTCTATGCATTTAAATTTAAAACAGCCAAAACTTAGTGCTCGAGGGTCCGATTACAATTATATTTGTCTTCATTTTTTGTATTTTTACACGTTCTACGAATCCAAATAAATAACGGCTATAACTTGGTGCTCGGGTGTCTAGTTAGAGTAATATTATTGTTCATTTTTTGTATTTTTATGTGTTCTACGTATTTAAATTAAAAACGGCCAAAACTTGGTGCTCGAGCGTCCGATTACAACGATATTTGCCTTCAATTTTTTTATTTTCACACTACCTACAAATCAAAATTAAAAAGGGCAATAACTTGGCACTCGGGTGCCTGGCTAGAGTATTATTTTTGTTCATTTTTTGTATTTTAACGTGATCTGTGCATTTAAATTAAAAAATGCTAGAACCTGGTGCTCGGGTGTCCGATTACAATGATATTTATCCTTATTATTTGTACTTTTACGCGTTCTATGAATCCAAGTTAAAAACGATTATAACTTTGTGCTCGTGAGACTGCTTAGGGCAATATTTTTGTCATTTGTTTTATTTTTACATGATCTGTGTACCGAAATTAAAAACGATTAAAACTTGACACTTGGGTATCCGATTACAATGATATTTGTCTTCATTTTTTGTATTTTTACGCGTTCTACGACTCCAAATTAAAAACGGCTATAACTTGGTGCTCAGGTGTCTAGTTAGAGTAATATTTGTTTTATTTTTTTGTATTTTTTCGTGATCTGCCCATTTAAATTAAAAGCGACTAAAACTTGGCACTCCGATGTCTAGTTAGAGTGATTATTTTGTTCATTTTTTGTATTTTTTAAGTGATTCGTGCATGTAAATTAAAAACGGCCAAAACCTAGCACTCGGGTGTTCGATTACAATGATATTTATCTTTATTTTTTGGATTTTTACACAATCTGCGAATCGAAATTACAAACAGCTATAACTTGGCACTCGAGTGTCTGGCTAGAGTAATATTTTCGTTCATTTTTTGTATTTTTACGTGGTTTGTGCATTTAAATTTAAAACAGCCAAAACTTGGTGCTCAAGGGTCCGATTACAAAGATATTTCTCTTCATTTTTTGTATTTTTACGCAATTTACGAATCCAAATAAATAATGGCTATAACTTGGTGCTCGGGTGTCTGGTTAGAGTAATATTTTTGTTCATTTTTTGAATTAATATTTGATCTGCGTATTTAAATTAAAAATGGCCAAAACTTGGTGCTTGGGCGTCTGATTACAACAGTATTTGTCTTCAATTTTTGTATTTTCACACTACCTACGAATCAAAATTAAAAATAGCTATAATTTGGCGCTCGGGCGCCTAGCTAGACTATTATTTTTGTTCTTTTTTTGTATTTTAACGTGATCTGCGCATTTAAATTAAAAACTGCCAAAACCTGGTGCTCAGGTGTCCGATTACAATGATATTTGTCTTTATTATTTGTACTTTTACGCGATCTACGAATCCAAGTTAAAAACGGCTATAATTTGGCGCTCGTGAGTCTACTTAGGGCAATATTTTTGTCATTTTTTTTATTTTTACGTGATCTGTGTATCGAAATTAAAAACGGTCAAAACTTGGCACTCGGGTGTCCGATTACAATGATATTTGTCTTCATTTTTTGCATTTTTACTTGATCTACGAACCCAAATTAAAAATGGCTATAACTTGGGGCTCGGTTGTCTAGTTAGAGTAATATTATTGTTCATTTTTTGTATTTTCACGTGATCTGCACATTTAAATTTAAATCGACCAAAACTTGGTGGTCTGGTGTCCGATTATAATGATATTTGTCTTTATTTTTTATATTTTTACGCGATCTGCGAATCCAAATTAAAAATAGCTATAACTTGGCGCTCGGGTGTCTGGTTAGAGTAATATTTTTTTTTTCATTCTTTGTATTTTTACGAGATCTACGCCTTCAAATTAAAACAACCAAAACTTGGCGCTTGGGTGTCCGATTACAATGATACTCATATTCAATTTTCGCATTTTTACGCGAACTACAAATTGAAATTAAAAACAGCTATAACTTGGCGCTCGGGTGTCTGGTTAGGGTAATATTTTTGTTCATTTTTTTATTTATCCTTGATCTGCACATTTAAATTTAAAACAGCCAAATTTTGGTGCTCCAGTGTCCGATTTCAATGATTTTGCCTTCTTTTTTGTATTTCTATGCGATCTACGAATCGAATTTAGAAACGGCAATAACTTGGCACTCAGGCGTCTTGTTAGAGTAATATTTTTGTTCTTTTTTTTGTGTTTTTACGTGATCTATATATTTAAATTTAAAACAACCAAAACTGGGCCTCGGGGGTCTGATTACAACGATATTTGTCTCCATTTTTTGTATTTTTACGTGATCTACGAATCCAAATTAAAAATGGCTATAACTTGGCGCTCGGGCTTCTGGTTAGTGTAATATTTTTGTTCATTTTTTGTGTTTTTATGTGATCTACGCAGTTAAGTTTAAAACAGCCAAAACTTGGTGCTCGGTGGTCTGATTATAATGATATTTGCCTTCATTTTTATATTTTTACGCAATCTACGAATCCAAATGAAAAACGGCTATAACTTCTCGCTCGGGCGTTTGATTAGAGTAATATATTTGTTCATTTTTTGTCTTCTTACGTGATTTGCATATTTAGATTAAAAATGGCCAAAACTTAGTTCTCGGGCGTCCGATTGCAATGATATTTTTCTTCAATATTTGTATTTTTACTCGATCTACGAATCAAAATTAAAAACGGCTATAACTTGGCGCTCGGGCATTTGGTTAGAATAATATTTTTGTTCATTGTTTGTATTGTAACGTGATTTGCGCATTTAAATTAAAGGCAGCCCAAACTTGGTGCTCGGGTGTCCGATTACAATGATATTTTTCTTTTTTCTGTATTTTTATGCGATCTACGAATCCACATTAAAAACGGCTATAACTTGGCGCTCGTGTGCCTAGTCAAAGTAATATTTTTCTTTTTTTTTTTTTTGCATTTATACATGATCTGTGTATTTAAATTAAAAACGGCCAAAACTTGGTTCTTGGGCGTCCTATTACAATGATATTTGTACTCAATTTTTGTATTTTTACGCGATCTACGAATCAAAATAAGAAACGGCTATAACATGGCCCTCGGGCGTCTCGTTAGAGTTATATTTTTGTTCAGTTTTTGTATTTTAACATGATCTGCGCATTTAAATTAAACACGACCCGAACTTTGTGCTCAGGTGTCTAATTACAATGATATTTGCCTTCTTTTTTTGTATTTCTACGTGATATACGAATCCAAATTAAAAACGGTTATAACTTGGCGCCCGTGTGTCTGGTTAGAGCAGTATTTTTGTTCATTTTTTGTATTTTTACGTGATTTGTGTATCGAAATTAAAAACGGTCAAAACTTGGCGCTCGGTTGGCCGATTACAATGATATTTGTCTTCATTTTTTTGTATTTTTACGTGATCTGCGCATTTAAATTTAAGACGGCCAAAATTTGGTGCTCGGGTGTCCGATTACAATGATATTTGTCTTTATCTTTTTATTTTTATGCAATCTACAAATTCAAATAAAAACCGGCTATAACTTGGCGCTCGGGTGTCTGGTTAGGGTAATATTTTTTGTTCATTTTTTGTATTCTTCCGTGATCTGCGCATTTAAATTAAAAACGACCAAAATTTGGTGCTCTAGTGCTCGATTTCAATGACATTTGTCTTCATTTTTGTATTTTTACGCGTTCTACGACTCCAAATTAAAAACGGCTATAACTTGGCGCTCGGGTGTCTGGTTGGAGTAATATTTACTTTACCTTTTGTATTTTTACGTGATCTGCACATTTAAATTAAAAGCAACTAAAACTTGGCACTCCGGTTTCTAATTACAATGATATTTGTCTTCATTTTTTAAAATTTTTAAGCGATATACGAATCCAAAATAAAAATGGCTATAACTTGGCGCTCGGGTGTCCGGTTAGAGTAATATTTTTGTTCATTTTTTGTATTTTTACGTGATCTGCGCATTTAAATTTAAAACAGCCAAAACTTGGTGCTCGAGGGTCTGATTACAATGATATTTGTCTTCATTTTTTGTATTTTTACACGATTTACGATTCTAAATAAAAACGGCTATAACTTGGCCCTCGAAGTCTCGTTAGAGTAATATTTTTGTTTATTTTTTGTATTTTTACGTGATCTGCGTATTTAAATTAAAACAGCCAAAACTTGGTGCTCAGGAGTTCGATTACAATAATATTTGTTTTCAATTTTCGTATTTTTACGCGATCTACGAATCAAAATTAAAAACAGCTATAAATTGGCGCTCGAGCGCTTGGCTAGAGTATTATTTTGTTCATTTTTTGTATTTTAATGTGATCTGCGCATTTAAACTAAACACGGCCAGAACCTGGTGCTCGGGTGTCCAATTACAGAGATATTTGTCTTTATTTTCTGTATTTTTATGCGATTTATAAATCCAAGTTAAAAACGGCCCTAACTTGCCGCTCGTGAGTCTGGTTAGAGCAATATTTTTGTTCATTTTTTTATTTTTACGTGATCTGTGTATTGAGATTAAAAAGGTCAAAACTTGGTGCTCGGGTATCCAATTTCAATGATATTTATCGTCATTTATTGTATTTTTACGCGATCTACAAATTCTAATTAAAAATGGCTATAAGTTGGCGCTCAGGTGACAGGTTAGAGCAATATTTTTATTCATTTTTTGTATTTTAACGTGATCTGCGCATTTGAATTAAAAAGGGCCAAAATTTGGCACTCTGGTGTCCAATTACAACGATATTTGTCTTCATTTTTTGTATTTTGACGCGATCTACGAATTAAAATTAGAAACGGCTATAACTTGGCACTCGGGTGTCTTGCGCTCGGGTGTCTGGTTAAAGTAATATTTTTGTTCATTTTTTGTATTTTTATGTG